>JAMKCH010034364.1:0-15829 GCA_023653785.1 Ophioderma brevispina
ATTCCATACAAGGTCTACCGTGAAACACTCATCAGACTATATTTGGCTAATGTTGTGGTATGATGTATGTATGTTAATAAAAGGCCCCGTCAGGTTTGGTCTAAATGCGACAAATTCACACGAAAGGTGCATGAGGATACCGGACGTTGTTCGAATATTCTAACCGTCAATGGAACCCCATTACGGGAGAAGGGCTAGTAGTGTAGAATGGGCGCACGAGCACATGGCTCTCAAAACAGAATTTGCATAACAGTACCTAAAACGCTCCTGACTGAATTTCCGTCTAAACGCAAACATAATGTTGTTATTTTTATACTACCATTGTACAACTACGCTTGGCTTCTTGGACATTAATTCCTTTCATATCTGGTTGAATTCAACTGAAATTGTAGCATTCTGTTTTGGGATCAAGGCAGCAATCAAACACGATGTCTGACACTTCAATCCATCTGGCATTGTTTCTATATAGAATCTAATTTAATTAGATTTTGGTATCACACTGCGGTGTGTCATTCTGTTTGCTGCTCCCATAATGTCCTGTAGAATGTACACTTGCTTTATAAGCGTGTTAGCCCATCATATTTCATTCTCAGTATTTATCCAACAAAAATTGGGTTAAGTTCAGATATTCGAAACTTCAATTAAACACTGAGTTGACAGTGTGACCCCTACTCGATTCGATGAAATAAAAATGGGACCATTCATTTGTGCTAAAAGGGTTAGACACACATTCGTTATTTTGGTCCGTTTTTTGGATGTGTTATTGGAACCTTTCAAAAAAAAAAATGTAAGGTGGTGGGTACAGGGTGTCTCAGAAAGAATTTACACCCTAAGTATAGGCGACCATAACTTCAAAAGTAAAGTATCGCATTGAGAAATTTAAAAGAATCTTAAACCTAAAATTACTTTTTGACATTTTAATGTGAACATCACTCGATTCGGTTCAGTAGGCTTGAAGAAATAAGCGATTATGTAACACCTGTCAATGGACACTTCCTCAAGGTTGTAAAAAAGTGATTCAGACAGAAACAGGCGGAAAGTAATCAATACTTCCTTTATTTTTATTTTATTTTATTCTTTAAAACAAAAAAGATAAAATGGTATTTTGCACCAGATTCAACAGAATATTGCACATACATTACAAAAGAAATTTACATCTTTTCAGATTCTCCTTCGCTTTGACAAACTCATGTTGATACCATGGCTGTCGCCATTCCAGGCAAATTCCTTTTCATTTTAATTAAATTGAATATCATCAGGCAGCTTCTAGAAAACTTATGCTTTCAAAAATATTCAAAACGAAGTAAAGGTTGATATTCAACTAGGTTATGCATTATAAAAATTTAAGACGCGTTCTCAAACACAAATGTTCACCTTTTTCTGTTTGTACTAAGAATTGATTACGATGTGTAGCTTTTTCGTTGAAAAATGTTTTTCAAGATTTGTATATCCAGGATCCAACAAATGCAAAGTAAAATTAAATGTAAAAAGTCAGTCGAACCAAATCAACTCTTCAAGTTCATAAGGGAATACAAGGTTATACCCCTGCCGATCTGCCTTCTACTTGACGTCCAATTGAGACTTTATTGTGTTGGTGCTATGAAGAATGATCATTCTTGTATTTACCATGTTTGTTTTTCTTGTGGATTTGTGTTATAATTGTCACGGTAATTGTTTATTACTATAATAAAATGAAACAAAATGGTATGAACTCAAAAAATATGAACAAGGCCAGTTCTTTAGGGAATTAAAAGAATACACTGAACAGATAACACGAGTAATCAGCGTTAGAGTTTGAACATTAAATTTGATTATTGTGACGCAATTGGAAGGAGTGTCCATGACGTGTGTTAAATAAATCGCTTATTTCTTCAAAGAATGAACTATATCGAGTGATGTTTACAAAAATGTTAAAAAGTTAATTGTGGTTTAAGAGATTTCTTTTTAAATTCTCAATGTGATACTTACTTTTGAAGTTTGGTCGCCTATTAGTTAGGTGTATTCTTTCTGAGCAACTCCTGTCTACTACAGCTATGCTGTATTCAATTTCCAACTATCACATACCGTATAAAAAGAGGGCGACATTCAAGATTTCCTTGACGTTGTTTAAGAATTATTTTCCCTGTGCGATAAAATAGAACAGTCCATCATATTGCATGAGGTTGGGAAACCAACCAAGGCAAGAGGATTTATGGTATCCCAATGCAATGGTAATACACGCCATTTTATAATCACCACAAACAGCGACCCGGACATTCTCAAGAGAAGTATCCATTTTTCCCACAAAAAAACCGGGATCGACTTCCAAAGAAGATGCACCACAACAAGATATAGTCAACAACTAATCTACAGGTATGTACGGTAAAAACTACTGACCATTTGAGCACCAAAACAGGGGAAAACAGTGCGTCTAAAAAAATGTTGAACGCAACACCGCCCGCAAAATGTGCATTACCCACTCAATTCCGATAGGCAGGCGAAGCATGCTATCTGCAGATTGAGTTTCTCGTCAAACCGGACGGGTTCCAAACTATATTCGGGACGACATCAGCTTCGGAAATGGCTGAAAAATCAGCGCAAATGTGGTCGTTGCCAACAAAATTTACCCATTTGTTTATAACTGTTACTACCGTGGTACGCGTTGCGACGGGCGGTTACGAGTGAGACGGCTATATCGACGGGCGGTTACGCGAGAGACGCTATATGCTGCATGCAAAATAAAGGCGCGTTTTAAATCGTGCATACGGTTGTGGGGAAAAAACCAATTGGTCAATAACACGTCATGGTATTTCGCTTTGTTTGGTCGGTATGTAGGATGGGAATTAAGGGTTATAGACACGGGAGTAGTTTGAGAGAAAATGTTAAAATATAGTTAAGCTACAGGATGAAAATTGACATTTTATTCATTTGAAAATAAGAAATTCATCGGCCTAAGCTTCAGGATATTGCGGAAATTCAGGAAATAAAATACGATTACGGGATGTTGTGGTGGTTAAGGGGGGCGTTCATAAACTGAGGATGGCGGAACTTTATCGGGAATTTGAAGGTATGAGAAAAAAGTGTAATGAAGGGACCTACTAGTTCCAATGATTGTAAACTCAGCGTTGACGTTATTTTTATCAATGGACATTATCTATCTCTGACCTGAGATTAGTTCCAATGATTGTAACCTCAGGTATGACGTTATTTTTATCACGGACATTATCGTATCTCTGACCTGAGGTTAAAACAAGATGCCATGAGTTTCGATCCGTGTTAACAGTGTGGGTACGTTGAAAATGGTTCTCACAACTCAAAATTACCCTTGTGACGCTCTGATCTAAAAATCAGGTACAGACGTGTTTCTTTAGTATGCTAGTTTTCCTTTTGGCCATTGGATGTGTCAAAATCTGGGCGTGTTCGTGGGTGCATAGTTACATTTTTGTCGTTATTGTCCATGTAACGGGTGTCGATAAAGCTCTCCATGTTATAATGTGGCACATTAACGCATGCACTTTGCACCAAGACTTATCGATGTCTTAATGGCTCGATTATCAGGGTGCAAATTTCCGCGACGAGAATCACTGAATCCATTCTCGCCGTGATTCTCTAGCATCCAGATATGAGAAGCAATTTCTCCCATTGAATCGTTTAGAAAATGTTGTCATTTTCAAGTAAATTTGATTCCCCGCAAACGCACACTATTTGCAGCCCTGGATTATTCATGACAGATAGGTATTGTTAGTCTCTATTCCAACCATGGTTACAACAAGACATCCAACATTAGCGCCCGATTGAGGTGCGGTCTCTCCAAGCATGTCAAAGACTAGCTTTTGTTGATATGCCAAAGCAGGCCCTGTTCAACAGCACACGCCAAAGCACATTCGCCTCACACTGACCTTCATCAGTAAATGACCCCTGACCCCTATCGAGAAATTTGGCCCTAGATTGAAAATGTTAAGATCGCAGGTACCTGCTGACAATCACAAATTTTTGATCATTTTAGTGTGGGTCAGTGAAATACAGGTCCCACTGTATTGTAGAGTATGGCAAGATAACATGGTGAGTCAAGAGTCTGGTAATTCGGACCATTTTCGGAGTGATTTGGGTGATTTTATAAATTGGAAACCTTAAGGTGTTAAAATGACAGATCTTGGCATGACTATTCGGGTTCGTTAAAGTTAACACATAATAATGTACAAAGCAACCCGAAGTTATGCTCACAGTACTAATGGACCTACATTTCGGGTTATCCCAAGGTGAGGTACTTTTGAGAAAAGGTTTTAACATGGGGAAACGCATTCGGTTTGATTGCGGTGGTCTCGCCAGAGGTGTGTGATTGCTTCCAGCTTTCACAGTATCGCTCCCGGTTCACTTTCAACTAGCGGACCCGGCAAGCGCAGGGCCTCCCCACTCTTAACAACCTAATTAGGGAAACTATGAGTACATGTTTATTTCTTGTAAACCAATATATAAAATATAATAATTATTTCAAACAGTATTTTATACAATCATTCAAACTTGCTACTGCGCAATGATGGTCAGCGTGGGCGTGTTTTACGACGGGGAAAATACCATCTGAAATTTTCTCGAAAACACGGTTGAATTTTGCATCCGACCTCTAAAACAATAAACCGACCCTAAAATTCAATACTGCTATCCGTCGTACTGTTCTGTAGTTTTTACCGATCTAATTAGTGTCTTTTCGTACCTAATTCGAAAATTTAATTAAAGAGATCCCCGTATAGGTTTTTAAAGATGGTCCAACTTCATAATTCTATGGGGAAAACATATATTTTTAACCAAAAAACTGCAACGAGTGGCCGTTTTCGTTTGTTTTTGCGAGGATCAATTAAGTAATCACGATGAAAATTTTATTAATCGATCTGCGCATGGGTACAACATTGCCTTGTGGATTCATTCATAAAACTTTCTCTGAGCATGATATTCCATCAAGCAACTTCTAGTTCACCGAACGGTCACCCGCGGTCAGTGACGTCATTAATAGTAGTGGCGGGGCACTTCATTACTTAGCCTACCAAATTTCGAAAGTAAAAGTTTTTTGGTGGCCGGAGGCCGAGTTTGCTTCCACCAAAAAACTGGTGTCGTCCGGGATCGCATTCCCGCGTCGTAAAGAGGTACCGGTTCCCAAAATCATACTTTATTCTCAGTCTTACACAGCTTTATCATAAAGTCAATCTTTAGCCCAATTTCGCGATCTTGTACGCTGAAAAGTTAAAATACACAAAAAGGACGGCCACCCACCCAGTGACAACAAATCGAACAAGTCCTTTTGAACGCAACGATCATCGCCACGAGCGCAACGTTGGCAGGCGCTCGCGAAAGTAGCAACATGCGGTATGACGCGACGCTTCAACCTAAAAATAACTTCAATACGCAGCGCTTACTATACTTTGTTCGTTACCAAATAGACAAAACCCGGCATCACCAATGACCAATGACATTGCTTACATTGTTCACAGCGTTTAAGAATCCATTATTTAAAAGCTGCCTTATAGTATTTTAGGGTTAGCTGCACAAAATACTTGTCCTGTGTTCGGTTTCCGTGACCGACCCCCCCAGCTTGGTGACCCCGACACCGAATTTTTTCAGCCGGGTCTGAGTCAAGAAGAAAATGAATGTGAAAAAATGCTGTAAAAATAGGTAAATGAAATGTAAAGCCACACATGTTTTTTATCAAGCATATTTATAAAAAATATCAGTGACTAGTTAGCAATTCTTAAATCTGTTTTTTACATTTTGATGACTGCGGGTACCGTAAAATACGTACAACTACTTCCTTTTTCTACCCTCAGCTGCAATGCGTAGTTCATGATGATGGTAGGATTGGCAAGCGGAAGCAATCGGCTAAAAATAAATTGTTTTTGGCACAACACTGCGCAAGTGCCGTGGTTGTTACACCCAACTGAAGAATTAATTAGGTCGTCCTGGGTAGGAAACACATGGTCCTGGGATTGCCCACTGCAGCACATCATACACTCTAGTAAATCGAATGATTTCCGATGTCAGGTACTCAAAATGTTGACTATCGCCGAAATATAAGCAGCATGGGAATGGGATTTTTTTAAATGCGGATGCAATACAATAATATTCTGCAAATGTTATTGCAAGCATCAGGGATGTTAAGTCCTTGGATTTTTTTAGACCCAATTATATCCAGGATTTTTTTCTTGAAGCTAGAAAAATCCAGACAAAAAAATTAAAAAAATTACCTAATGCTGTCGTTCGCAGTGTTGATTACGTACACACACTCCGTGCAACTGGCGTGAAACTTACTATTGATAGTTATGGAGTGCTGGAAGTTTTGTAATTTAATCAATTTATCTGATCTCAAGAATTTTTTTCTTGAGATACAGCTCAGGATATCATTGCGCTGATATGAATGTAAAAAGAAGTCATTCATTCAGTTAATTTTGCTGCAAAGAGTGATTTTGTTGACTGCCTCAGTCACTCCAACGGTAAATCTTTCACTCCAGGAGTAACTTTGGAAGAGCCGAATTGACAAACGTGTTGGAGAATTTCAATTGTGACAATCACCCGTACCGGAGAATAAAAGTAATGAAACGTGTATTTTTCACCCTTTGCTTCCGGAAGAAAATACATCAACGAGACACTTCGGATGATCATTGAGTAGTGTCGTTAACATCTGCAAAATGGAACCTAAAATGGACCGGACACACAAGGGCGCTATCTGATGCATACACACCTGTCAGGTAGGTGGCCAAGAATCCAAATTTCAGAAAAAAATAAAACATTGTTTAAAATAAAACAACGTCAACAAAATCTTGCAATGAATATTTTCTTATTCCAAAACCGGGTGGAGTTGAAGAATCAACGCCACGGAAGGGTTGATTTTCCGAATTTTTTTGTATGAAAACGAACGGGACGAGGTCGTATTGTTGGTCATGGAAACCCCATGACCGGCCACATCAAGCAACCCAAATTGGTTTGTGGGTTTGCATTCCGTATTGCTGTAATTTCTTTGACATTTTTGTGAGTTCTATAATGAATGAGGCTTGGCCGCACCCACCCCCCGCCCCTGCGCCTGTGTTTAACTTGAAAAAATATTACACTACAACAATCATTGTGATATTTTTTTGTGTGTGTTTTTATCTTTAGGAAGAAGTGATACAAGCCAAATTGGGTCTCCGTTGTCTGAATTTAGAACCTTTCTATAAAATGCAAACATTTGTTTTTGGGGATTGTTTTCACTACTAGACCACTTTAGAAGTGACCAGTATCATCCAAAACCATTTCCCAAACAATTTTCTTACATGACCTGTTAGGTGACCCAGCACTTTTCCTCGAAGATTACTCAACAAATAGTTAAAGTAATCCAAGTAATTGAAGCCGTATGTCCATTTTTTTTGACGCAGAGGTATGTCATGGTACCCAAAAAGCTGACGAACCAGCCTGGGTCGATAGTGGCCTCTTAAAACTGCCTTTGTTAGATTAAAAGGGCATTTTTTGTCTCCTGACTCCAAAACAAAATAAATTTGGATGCTGAAATTGCACGGACAATGAGAACAATAGCCCTTTCAATAATTCATATGATCTGATATAATTAGAAAATTGGTACTACTTCAGGTAATAGTCTCCGACGTGTTGACTGTTGGCTTGTAAGTGGTTTAGAGCATCTTATCTCTCATAGTCGGGATTTTTCGGGTTCAACCCCCACTGGTCCAACCAATAAATGGTACCTCCTGCCTTCTTGTCAGGTGCTCGGCATTTTAAAATAATTTAATGGAGTACGGAAGTTAACACAACAGAGCTACAACTCCCTTGCATTCGCTGCATTTCAACATGTCTTTTGAAAGGTTGGCAAGAAAACGAGGAGCCATTAAAAACTCACTTGGCTCCTTGGGCGAGCTGCCGAGATCTTTTTAAGAGCTCCCAAATTCGGCTGTAGAGGCTTTTACAAAGCATAGAATGCATAGCAAGCAGGACCCGCAACTGAGTGACACAGAAGCAGTTACAGCTCATGCATTTTCCATCAGGTGTAGCATAGCAGTGGTTTAACTGGGCAACAAGTAGTAACAGGGTGTAGGTACAGTACTTAGAGACTGTCACTCAGATTTAAAAATCAAATTAACCATTATGTAAGATGTTATCATTCAAAGGTTATCAATTTCAAAGAATTATTCACCCAGGCCTTGAACCCTTGAACATGAGCGGAAAGTGGTTTTTTTTTTTCATTTTGAAAGGGATCTCTAGTCTATGACTAGGGAATAGTAAACTGCATGCACAACAGTTCAAACTATCATACAAATGTAGAAGCCGAGTCGGCAAGTCAGTCATATTTAGTCAGAATTATCTTAAACCTAATTGGGAGTAAGCTCAGTTTTCATTATAATGGCGATTCCACGGATGCTTTGTAACGTAATCATCAACGTTGGTCATTGTCAAGTATGTCCTTCTTTCTTGTAATCGGGCGACAACTTTCCCCGGCCCTTTCATTTCTTTCTTTGAACATGTTTCGTGCATAGTTTAAAAATCAATTTGAAACCACCAAAGGTGGGACCGTCTATCGTGTCTTTCTTCATTCGAAAATATTATCTAAATCTATTGCCGTATGTTTGTAAGACACCTCAACTTCTTTTTGGCGCCGCGCCATCGTAGCTTATCAAAACCCAAACTCGGCTCAAGGCTCAACAAAACAAACCCATGTGCGATGCGAATGCTTTAAATTTACAACGTGTTACTCATGCATTATTTATCACACTAGTCCGTGTTCATTTTTTGTACACCTTCCATGCGGTATTTCCATTGGAGTGTCCGATACATTTGGGGAGTTACCTGCAGATTTTTTTGCTCTCGGCACCGATTTACTGGCCGTTCACACTATCTGAAATTGCGTGTAACTGGTAAAGCATAGTGTTTCGTGAACAGTTTCTCATTAAATCTTGCCAAATGAAGTATTTTTTCCCTGGGTTCCGCTCAAATACGAAGGTAAAAAACTCCAGCCGCTTTTAACAAGATGCGCGATAAATCGCTCGGACTCAAAGCATTTTATATGCGCGACTGCGCGCGAACGCGCGCGCGCGCCCGCCCTCAAAAGCCATGTCTGCATTGGCGCCGCGCCCTCGTGAGCTATCAAAACTCGGCTCAAGGCTCAATCAAAAAACAAACCATGTGCGATGTCGAAGGCTTTAATTGACTACCTTTTACTTCCATGCCTTATTTTACACATATCCGCGTGTTCATTTTTCGTACACCTACCTGCGGTTTCCATTGGAGTTCCGACCCATTTGTGGAGTTAAAACCTGCCGATTTTTGCTCTGCGGCACCGATTTACCATCCGTTCACACTATCTGAAAATTGCGTGTAACTGGTAAAGCATATTGTTCCGTGATCATTTACAATTACATTTGCCAAATGAAGTGATTTTTGGGATGGGGTGCCGGCTCAAATACGAAGGGTATAAAACTCGCAGGCCGGCTTTTAACAAGATGCGCGAAAAATCGCTCGGGATCAAGCATTTTTATATGCGTGCCTTGCGCGAGATCGCGCCTACCAGCGTCCTCAAAAGACAATGCTGCATTGGCAGACACGTGGCCAGGGGTTATGGAAACCCTTTGCAACCATTGATCACCACATCTTAATTTTTGATTGTCCTGGATTTATTTTGAAGAGTTGTGACTTCCACTTTTCTCCCTCTCCAGATTTAAAACACCATGGCCAAGGTTAGTACGTAGGATCCCAACTCCACTTCAAAAAGGACTGGAAGAATCGTGTAAAAACATGGGTTCAACCAGCCCATCGTGCCAAGCGCCGTAGACGAAACAGGATCAAGAAGGCACGAGCCATTGCTCCCAGACCCGTAGCAGTACCAGTGAGGCCCATAGTGCATTGTTGCCAAACCTTCAAGTACCACACTAAGGTCAGGGCTGGAACGAGGCTTCTCTCTTGAAGAACTTAAGGTTTGTAATTAGAGAATAACGTGTTATGGGAAACTGTATAGCCCCTCTTTAGCGACTAAATTGAAACCAATACCTATACCATTTTTTAAAGTGGAATCCGTTTTCAATTCGTCGTAAAGAGAGGTCTAAACCGTTCCCAAAATCATACCTTTATTCTCATTCTTAAATAGCTTGTACAATTTAAAATGTCATCTTTCCTTTTATAATTCAATTTCCGCCGTATTTAAAGTATATGGCTTAAATTGCAACAAAAAGGACTTGCCAAACCAACCCATTAACAAAATCGAACCTGTTTTGAAAACGCAATGAACATATGCAACGGGACGCAACGTTGGCAGGAGCGCGCGAATGTAGGCAAAATGCCGGTATGACGCGACGCGCTTCAAACCTCTCCAAATAACGTCAATACGCCAGGCGCGTACTTCCTTGGTTTCAATTGTCGAATTGAACCCAGGCATCAGCCAATGACATTGCTTACATTTTCACAGCTGTTTAAGAATATTACACAGCAACTTAGGAACAGATGTTGAAGTACGAGCTGAGGAATTGCTATATTTTGCCGCAAGGCTATACAGCAGGTGACGCGCAACTTTACGCACCTTGTAGTTTCTCCATACAGGCATCACACTGACACGAAACCAGGCCAAATGTTAATGAATATTAAAATTGTTGATTTCTTAGTTGGGTCATTTGGAGCAATTCCGTGACCTTGTACCAAACGAACACTGTGGTTACCTGTTTACACAGCAATCCAAGCATTTCCATTTTTTATAACCACCCCTGATTATGAATTTCCCCCCCCTGGATTCCGCCCACACTTTCAGGAGGGCAAACCCCCAGCCCACCCCCGCTAAATTTGTTCATTTAGCTTCAATAGACGATAAATCCACTGAAAAATAATGTTCTGCTCTCCAAGGTCACGTAATTACTCCAAATGACCCAACTATCTACCACCTTTAAACAACCCTCCATGCTCGGGTAAGAATAAGCCCGATGTAATTCCCTGCAATGTCGTAAGAGGCAACTACAGGGGCAACTTGTTTAAAATTGGGCTTGAATTGTTTATAGTTCAACATGATTGTTTGTTAACGGTTACTACTACTTACTACTTTAAAATTGTCTTAGAACAACCTAAATTGTGATACATGAATATTTACTACTACTCGATTTTTTGACCCTCCTCCCTCCGTGTTGTTTAATATTGTTAGGAAATATTTTTTTAATTATTGATTTCAAAACGGTCATCAGTTCAAGTTTGGTTGAACGAAGAGATGAAATTGTCTTATAGTGTGGATGGATCCGTCACCTTTGATTCTGAAACCAATCGCCGATCATTTATTGAACTGACTGAAGCCGATTCGGATAATTTGCAATCGGAAGCCGAATTCGGATTAATAATCAGAAGGCGTGTTCAGATTATTTCAATACACGTTTGGATATTTCCTCCATTCCTCTTCACCTTCCCACTGTGGGAAACGAGCTTTTTGCTCATAACCCAAAACCGCACAAGGTCGGGATCAACTAAAAAGTTGGTGAATAACCTTTTCTAAGGATATCTATTGAACAATAATGAATAAAACGGAAGGGTTGAAATCACAAAATCACTTTAATGTTAATGAGCTCATTTGCATATTTTCAATGATTAATCTACTCAACCACTTTTAACTCATTTGAGATCTATGATTAATTTTCTCGCTTTTTGTGGGTGATAAACGATGGGGTTCTCCGTTCGATGCGTACACTTCTGACATCTTACGAATATTAAATGATTTTCGTGCATAGTTTGGACAAAATTGATTAAGCTGTCAGTTTCATTTCACATAACATATTATCAATTGCCCCTATTTTAAACCTACTTGTGTGGCCAAATTATGCACTGCATCATTCTTGTTTCATCCAAGGTTACAATTTAAAAGTCCATGTTTTTTTCAGCTTTGTTTTTAATGCAATATTGTTACAATCTCTTAAATCACCTACAGGCAGCAGCATTTACAAAAAGTTTGCACCCACCATTGGTATCGCTGTGGATCACAGGAGAAGGAACCGATCTGTGGAAGGTCTCCAAGCCAATGTGCAACGTCTCAAGGAATATCGCTCCAAGTTGATCCTGTTCCCTAAGAAGGCATCAAGCCCAAGCAGAGATGCCACGGTAACTGTTGCCATAGAAATTAATTTGAGACGGCACTATTTGCCTTTCATACATCTATCTACCCCAGGAGGCGGCCAAGAAATCACAATTTTAGACGTCACCATTGTGAAAGTGAAAATTTGGCCGAAATAATATTTTATATGTTGTTCAAGGAAATATTTTCCTCCAAAACCGTGTGGGAGCTGAAGATCAACCCCACTGTTATGGGTTATTTCTGACTGTTTTGTATGAATAACGATGCGTACAAGTCTGTAATGGTGGTCCATGGTGAAGACCAATGACCTACCCATGCAATCAAAGCATCCAAGTTGGTTTGTGTTTGGAACCGACTCCGTATTGCTGTAAATTCATTTGATATTTTGGGCGTGTTGACTCGGCATTAACGAGGCTTGGCCGCCATCGTCTGCATTTACCCATATTATGCTGACTAAACACTAACTAGCTAAATACTTCAAAGGAATTCGGGCATGATTCTTCTGGCATATATATTCTTGCGAAGAATTCACCATGTTCATCGCTTAATTTTTGTAGCATTGATGATTTAAGGAAGCAACCGTGTTTTTATTATTTACGTTATCGTTCTTCCACAAGCCTTGAGCTTCACTCTATCCTTTGCGTGCTCTCCGAAGTTCGCTAGGATGAGCTAGTGGCAGACCGACTGAAGTCACATGATGTATTTTCACTGGCCTTTCTTGTTTGGTATTCTGTGCGGCATTGTAAATACTACCGGCCAACCTTCCCTGTTTTATAGGAATCATCCTAGTTGGAACTCTCCAAATTGCAAAAAAATCGGAAATCCTGATTTCTTGAAATTCAAAGTGAAATCTTGAAATATTTGCCAAAAAGTTCTAAAATATTTTTCTGTGCTTCGGAGCTCTTCCTGTGGCTTTAAAAGCACTTAAATCCAGTACGTCATGTGTACATTTCCCCTGTGTACTCCACTAGAGGCCGTAAAGTGGACCATAAATATCAACACCATCCTTAGGGCTTTCGTGATGAGTTTCACATCTCATGCATCTGATTTCTTATTCTCATTGTTAGCAGGTATTAACTATTGCACAGGGGATGAATATGGCATCTTCATGATAGCTGGTAGAATCAATACATGTGCATTGGACAGAATAACTCTGCCATTTTTAAACAAGGAATATACTCCAATTACCATGAAAACCATCTGGAATGTCTTATTTAGGATATTCCATTAGATGATTCCCACCAATAGTTTCCACCACGTGAACCACACTATTCAGGGTTTCATATTGTATAAATGCATGATTGGTTTTTTTAAAAAAATAGGAGCGGCCTCCTTAGGAAATTTCTGAGTCGGCCTTTAACTGACAACTGCCAAGATGAAACAAATGATTCTGATGGTTGTCTAGTGACAACCATTAATGGTAAATGTAAGCGCTTTGATCAAATGCCTGAAAAAAAGCAATTTCAATACTGCTTTACAAGGATTATTGGGTCATTATGATGATGATCATGGAAATACAAAGGTGCTATTTTGTTGCGTTTAATATTTGCCTCCCAACAGGAAGCTGAAGTGGAGATGGCTACACAGTTATCAGTACCTGTTATGCCATCAGCAAGGTCCACAAGCCCTGTAGAAGGCACGTGCCAGCACTGACCGAGGAAAAGGAAACACAGCTTTTTCCAGGCCATGCGCATGGCACGCGCCAATGCCAGGGCTGTTTGGTATTCGTGCCAAGAGACGAGGGAGAAGGAAGAGGAAGAGAGAGAAAAGGCTATCAAGAAGAAGTAACTCTAACAGTCTTACATTATTGTGGAACAGTACTTTTTGGTGGACATTGGGATGAAACACCAAATAAATGCAGTATGAAACCTGTACACAATTTTTTGCGGTGTCCATTCTTTTGTGTCAGAACATTACTAGGGTTTGACAATCGAAAGAACGTGACTCAGCACTGAAAGAAATATTAAAGAATTTCCTTTAATTCTGCTCTCATATGGAAAAATTGTTCTTTGTTTACTACAGTTTTATATGTTGCTTACAGTACGCATATGAGCTTTTATGAGATTTTAGCATTTTGATTATGAATAGATTTGCTTATAGAAAAATTAACATCACATTTCTCAAAGCAGTATTACAGCAGATTAAAGACATTCTTTCAGTGTTGGTTACGTCCTTCTGTTGTCAACCTTGATTTGTAGTTTTTGTACCATTTGTGTTTTACGTTAAAATGTTTGTGTATGATATGAACTGTTAGCATTTGTTGTAATTTATCACAAAAACTTAAAGGTGCAACGGAAGATTTGTGAGACAACCAAAATATTGTCATAATAGTAATTTCATATAGAAATAGCCTCCAATCATTTCTTACCTTGTATTTGGCTTTAGAAATGCCTTGTAAAAAAGAAAAAGGTGATCTGGTTTGCTTATATTTCAATATACAACCTAGGCTGAATTTTGTATTTGCTCCTATACGAATAGAAATTTCAAATTTATTGTACCAAAAAAGCATTTCCAGATAATTCCTTTCAGATCGGTTTTTCTGATGAAAGCTATTACATCCGGGCAAAAACAGTACTTTCATTTTTAGGACACCTGATATGAAATCTCTCGTTGCACCTTTAAAGCAAAATGGCACATTTTTTTAAGAGTGCCCCCATTTCCAAATTTTGAGTATTTTTGCACAGTTTGTTAATTGTCTGGTAATTATACCTGTGACGACAAGCGCCAAAATTGAGTATGTTTGTTCGTGGAAGAAACGTTTGTAAGTAAGAATTGGGATCCCGATTGTAATTTAACGGTGGAGCTGGAAATGCCAAATGTCTATCGATGATGAAATAGGACAACCTCATGAAAAGAGCCTTTAACTGAACTTGCTGACTGACCAAACACCTAATGATGAGTGTAGACCTAACATGGCAAATTTCCTGTCTATTTAACATAGAATCTTGAGCTCTTCACAGGTATAGTTTAATCGCCAATTACCAATGCACATGCAAAAATCTCAAATATTTGGAAAATTAGGGGCTATCAAGTGCTTTATTGCTTTACCATATCCCATTTCACCAAAGACACGATCATGTCATCCATGTAGGCTGAAAACTCGTGAACAACTGCCTGTGAAGTTGCCAGCTGTATATGAACTACGTTTGCACGAAAAGTATCTCGGCACGTTTTTTTTATCAGTATGTGCCAAAGTCCACCCTTTTTGAAAGTTTTCGAGATATGTTCCTTGCCTACTCTTGCTCTTTCATTTACACCCTCGTTTGTAAAAATGCGTGCAAATGCCGATATAAAATGTCACCGAAAGACGCAAAACTCCCAACCAAAAGGTGCATCTTTTTTTTCAATGGGCATTGCATGTAATAATGCGACACAACAATGACATGTACCACAATTAATATTGCAAGGAGGCTTTCTCGCTCATTCAGTCGGAACCCCTTTGTGTAAATCAATACACTCCGTTTATTGTCGTTGTATTTGCCGTAGTTTTGTCACTAATTTTTCTGATGTTTGAATGATCCTGAACCTACTATTTTGTGGTTCACATTTACCCCTAAAAGTAGTTTCACTCAAATGGGGTCATTTTTCTTTTTTAGTTTTGGGCATTTTGAACCGATCGTTTAAGTGTGTTCTGAGCAATTAGCCCTTTACCGATTTATGGGCAATTGCCGTTGATTAAATTGACCTATCGGCGAATAGACCTTTGGAGAAATGTACCCCATTGAGCAGATGTCTTTCGGAAGAAAGATCTGTCAATACTAACTTTTCGGAACAAAACCGTTCTTA
>JAMKCH010034365.1:0-15052 GCA_023653785.1 Ophioderma brevispina
TTATACAAAATTCCTTTAACATTGACAAGGTTTCCCGCCATATTACCAAGGTAGAAAAGCAACTTCCTGTTGTGACACTCGGCGACTCAGACCCGCTATCCATGTGTAGAGGTCAGTGGTGTCGGCCAAAGTACCGTCACGGAAGGTCAGCGTCCATTGCGTCCAATGGGGCTTGACCCTGTTTCCCCCTACTTTGGTAACTAAGCATTTGAGACACTCAAAACTATTCCTTATTTTAATCATATGAGCTCGCCAATAATTTGCGCCATTTTGTATCCAAATCGGAGCAACTTTAAAATGCGACTCCTGTACAACTGACCCTTTTTATTGATTTTTGCTGTTTTTAGCCTATAACTATAAAAATCATGGTTAGACACATAATGTTTTATACTTTTCGACATGATTGGATCAATTTCAAAATTTCTCAGTATAATCATTCTTTTTGGATGTTCTAATAAGGGAAGTCAGTCTATTGCGTCAACTTTTATCTCTGGATCTAAGCAAGTGTGGGTGTCCATCTGATTAGCATCAGTCGGGTTTGAAATATATTTTTAATAACATTTCTCTTGCAACGAATTGAAGTTAATAATGAACGCGTAATGCAAGGCTTTTGTGTATTACGATGACGGCGTGATTTTGTTGAGTCATAATGCTTAATAGGAAAAGAAATATTGCATATATCATTAATCTTGTTTAAAAACAAATTATAAACATATTCAGGAGAATAATTTCCTGCAGATGTTCCGGTTTACCATGGCGTGATGATTATGAAAGTCCCTCGTATTGGTTTTATTGAATGAACGAGTTTTATATTAAAGTAGGATTTTTTATTCCTGTCAGTTCATTAAAAAGTTTTTGGGGCGTGTCGACGATTCCATTCGCTCTGAGAGGGTGTATGCTTTACCCACAAATTCAATAGAAATTCTAATGTGACGATGTCGGATCATATTAAGGCCATATTTAAAAAATATCCCGTTTGTCACGAAGAAATAATGCAAGGCAAATGCACTGAATAAATTCCAAACATCAGCCTTGAACAAACTGAAGCATTCAACATAAGAAAAGAAAATGATACGAATAAGTAATTATTACTCGCCAAAATTTATTTGTCATTGCTGCAAGAGAAAGAATCTCCACTATCAGAATCCGCCACCATTTTTACAACCACATCAGGAATTTCAATACTACATAATGTTGTTTTTCCAGTATGGTTTTTATATATCAACAACTGCTTGCATGCATTTCCCTTCATTCAGTATTTTTCGTCACTAAGGAATATTAGAAAATCTGATACGTTTAAGCCTCGTTTACGCTGGTTTACATTTTATTAGACTTGTTCCAGAAATAATTGTTGACGTCTTTCCAATCATATAAGTACTAAAGTTTTTGGTCCTCATAACGAACTAAATATTTACGTGGCCTAACCTCCTCAAGATAAGATGTTCAACCCGCCTCGTTTTCATGACACTTTAATATTATCCCTTCTGTATTGTCGCCAAACAAATGAATCCATACGTGTCTCAACTGTAAGACATCTATTCAATTGAATCTGTGTATGAAGCCTTTACATCTTCGAGCAAAAAGGTTCAGTAAATTGGGGTTTTTAATAAACAAAAGAGGGTTCTATATGATAGAGAGGCAAAACGTTAACTAATCTTTAGAAATTCACCCTCCTCAGCATGTTTTGCCGACCACAGAACACATAAGTCCCAACAATAGAAGCAATGGCAACCTCCGCTTCTTCCACATACTTGTGGGTGCCGCTTTGCATATACATCTACTCGGTAGTGATCAATATGTACGTTTAGAGGTGGGCCAGTGGTAATAATAGTGACCTGAATCATTGGAGCCGCTACTCTTTTTTTCCATAATGCAATGGCGCGCTGTGAGGTGAAAAATTTGTATTCATTGAGGCGGTTTATTTTAACTGCCAGATCGACTGACGTGTCATTTCATTCGTTGGTGGCCTGGGTAGGACAAAATTTAACACCCAATAGCACCCAACCCCGGCACCCAACATCCAACAACTGATATTTTTGGTCGGATTGTAAAATTGTATCGAATTGACAGTATGGTGTATCAAGCAACCCAAACTAATAATTATTTCCGTGCAATAGTTCAAAATGTCAGCGGCCCCGCACGGACTACTGGTTTTGAATGGGTTTCACACCCTTGGTTTTAAAGCATCTCATTCTGCTGAACAAGTTGAAGCATTTCAGCTGTTAATACGGCTTTTTAGTTTTGGGATCTCAACACAGTCCCCTCCATGTTTCGTACCATCGACAATATGCGTTTATGACAGGAATACAAATCAGACTATAGTTTGACTGAGTGTGATTATATATGTCAGAAATATATGTAGTCATTTGTGATCCACAATTGCTTTTGTATTAGTCATCAGTTTCTTTCAACATTGTTTGTTCCCACAATAAACCACAAATTGTTTCAATTTATCCTTTGCAAAATAGAGTAGTAAAATTGCCTGACTTGCATTACTAATTGGCTTGAATCATATCGACAGATCAAGCTGTTTTTATTTCTTTAATTTGTACTACTGATAATAATTAAATTTTCTAGAAAGTTTACTTTGTGTTTCAGTTTATCCTTATTGTTTAACCATGAATATCATCACATACCGGTTTATTTTTTGGGTCCCGAAAGTGTCAGAGACCCATTTCTGAAAAATACGGTCTGATGAATATTAATAGGTTAAATAACGGTCAGGGAACATTATAGTAACTATAATAATGGACAATTGACAAACAAAGCAAATGGATAATGTTCTGAATAGGCGCACCAATAGCGTTAATAAGGCTTGACTAATAAGGCCTTGCCCAACAAAAGAACAATATTACGATACGATCAACGAAACTTTTACGTTCAATACATGATTTTATGCACGAATTCGTGTTCTTCTTCCATGGTTGCCTGTAGTATGGGAACATGGATTTGATCCATGTGCACTTACTTAGTGCTTTTTGGAAAAAAAAAAAATTACCTGAGAAAATGATTCGGATGATGATTTCAAAATTTCAAACACAATCGTTTGGTCATGAATTTCACTACAATAGGGTGACAAATATATTCGAACGAAATGTACCACATTTGGAACCCGTACACGCATTGTTGTGTGATCTCGTTTCGATTTGGTTAGTTTTGGATTTGATATACCCAAAGGGATTCTTGTATTTTTAGGATAAAAAATTATCTATTTAACAAATCATAAAATTCGCACTTACTTCGTCGGAATACAATAAATGCTTATAAGGTGTAAGTGTGACGATCTTTCACACGGTCTGCTAAGCAACGAATAACAACAACAACATGCAAGACGCGTACGCCATTTTGAGTGAACCCATCGTGCGCAGCGCAGCGCCTGTGACCTGTTTAACTTCTAATTATGGTAGCGTTAAATGCGTAAGGCGAGCTAATGGCTAAGGAAATAGCTGAAAATTGGTAAACTACTTGGTTAAAGGTCGTGTATTTGGTACGAAAAATAAAGCCTAAGACCTGAGAGAGTATAAAATCGTATTTTCTATCTTTTATTATAAGTTTTACAAATTACTCTAAAAGAAACAAAAAAGCAAGTTTCATTAAAACAATAGAAGGTGGGAATAATAATTGCAGTATTTTGAAATTGAATATCCCGGCGATTCAAAAGAAATACTGAGTGAAAACATGTTCAATTGCACAAATAAGAAAGTCAAGATATGTCAGAGAGAACGTTCATGTTGACGAGCGTGTAACGGTTGATAGCACCACAATATTTTTGCTGAAAATGATAGATTAGTGTGGTAGAATAAGAATCGCCGGGTGCCACCTTGGCATCCTTGGACGTTTTGAGAAATCCAAGATGGGCGGCGCCATAAATGATATTATCTATTCACCCTATATTATCAAACTATGGTATGTATTTACTAGATATACTATAGGATCATGAACAAATGTATGGCACATGTAACATTAAGTCATACTTCAAATTCAAAAGGGAATTCAAATCCATATTTTAAAATATTGCCCCTATAACAGCAATTACCTACGATAAAATATAGACAATGAAGTACTTAGTTATATTGGTAGACCCACTAAATGCATTTCCGATACTTTTAAAATTGTAACAATGACGTCCATCAAGATTGAAGCCAAACCGTGAACATCTTCACAAAATCACTTGACACAATTTATAAATATTACAGTCCAAGCCTTCAAATCGAAATCAATGTTTCGCTACATGAAAATGTTACCTTTGATCCTAAACCAATGTACAACATACATTTCAATTTGTATTAATGCGTCAAAATCGAAATAAAACTACTATGGTGCAAAGTTGTACCAAAATACCATAGGAATTAACTTTTTTTACATAATTGCACGAAATTTATAATTTTTCACATTTTTATTAATCGGAATTAATCTGGTATCACTGGTTTAATGATCATAGGTCAATCAATTGTTTCATTGACACAATAATTTATACTGGAAGGTAAATTTTAAAATTAAAAATTTGTGTAAAGTTCAAAAAAAAATTTTTTCGAAGATATTCACGTTTTTGGCAACCATTGATTGACGTCATGTTTACCCTTTAAAGGTCCCAGGAAATGATATGATAAACCCACCTCTACAAAAATCTTTACGGGACATTCCATTCCAATAACAGGGCAGAAAAAAGAATACACTACCATGCATCATTATGAAACGATTGATTTTCAGTCAGTGTCATGAATAGATTCACACCAGTCACCTGAATTTTCTATTCCTCTCTGCAAAATCAATCATTTTTCACTAATGATGTCATCACCACTCCAAATATTATGCTTTCTAGTCCCGTCCTTGAGACTGACACAACCACATCAAATACTATTTGCATTTCCTGGGACCATTTAAAAGTACTCAGACATACTTTTATTGTTCTAACAACATATCTAAGTACTCCTGTTTATTTTTATCTCAGGTGTTTGCTGTTATAGAGCATATTTTAAAATTATTATATGTTGCTTCCATTTTGAATTGGAAGTATGACTCAATGTTACAAGGGCCATGCATTTTTCATTGGGTCCATTATCCCCATAGTTTGATAATATAGGGTCGAATACATAATTATCATCTATGACAACGCCATGTGGGATTTGTCAAAACGCCCAAGAGTGCCACGGTGGCACTCGGCAGATTCCAAATCTACACACCCTTATCTATCACGTTCAGCAAAAATATTGTGTATATACTCAACTTTACGGTCAGGCCATAACTTGGACCATATCTCTCCGACTAATAGCTGGTGTAAGACCACTGTTTACTTTGGATAAGCAAGATTTCACTTTTTTAACCTACAACGAAAGAAAGTGAAACCGTGCATAGAAGGGTTTGTATTCAGCTTGAAAAACAGTGCATTATTGAATTTTAAGTTTTAATTCCAATTTATTTACAGAAAACTTCAGCTTTATACTCGATTCATCTGATATGTGACCCCGTACCATTCTTGCGGAGGTGAAAAATCCAATGAGGCGCAGGGACTTCTGTTAATCATGTTATTGTGAGGAATGTTAAGACCTGAATACACTATTGTGCGTTTCCATACATGAATGAAATTGTATTTAGTGGCAGGTGAGTGAGTTATATGACCGGAGTGTCCTCCAAGATAATCCGGTGTGGCACGTGCATTTGAATTCTTTCATTTTCCCTCTCCGACTTAATTGAATAGGTCCAAAACTCCAGGGGGACGAACGTATCAACGCGAATCGACTATAGTTCTTCTCGTAATTTATGGGCGCTGTGTATACTGTATTTTGTGCAAAATAATGTAAAACAAAAATCTGAGCAGTTTCATTATGTTCATGAACTGAGACATTGATATGGAGTGATTTTCAATAAGCGACTCTTTATGATTGAACAATGGTAATTTAATTTGTTGAAGATATTTTACCTATAAGCATGTTACACAATACACCGTTTTATTCAAACTGATATGTTTTTGTCCAGAAGATATCGATACCAACTCAAATTGCATGTGTGAATTATCTTTGCTATAATGAGTTATGTATACGTCGGTGTCAGTCTCTCCGCATTGTATGGCTAAAAGTGGCCAAACAAAATTGTTAAAGACACCAAATAAAAATCTTCTGATAGCCTGTTTATCCCTAAGCAAACATTCACGCAAAATAACGTTTAACCTTTCAAGAAAAAAAATCTTTCCTGAATGTATGTTTTTTTATTGACTCAAACTGTATATCTCTAATTTTACCTGTACAACCCATAGTTAACCTTGCTGCTCGGTTTTGGAGCATTGGAATTCTGTTTACATGTTTATTAGCAGCATTTGTCCAGATAGTGAAAGCAGATATAGTCCGGCAGGAGCCATAGTCCGGGGCTCCATAGACGATAACGGAATAAAGCGTGAAACCAATGTTGCGTAAAGAGTCAACTGAATCGATTGCCCTATTGTTTACCATTGTTCCCGGACTATGAGTACGCCGGACGATAATTACTTCTATACACCGGCCAATTGCACATTTTTTCCAACACTTGTGCGCGCTGGCCATCTCCAGGAAAAGATGAATAAATATTCATCCTTGTCTATCTGGAGAACTAAGTAGTTAAAATAACAACAATAAATTGTATATGTAAATATACCGTTCTGATGCTATCCGCTAGGAAAGCGATGGACACCTTTCGGACCTAACACCTATCGAACTTTTAGTTCGCTTCTTTATAGAATCTATTTGAAAGAAGGGTTCTATTATGAGAACAAAATAAGGTTCTAGCTTCAACTTTTTTCTCTTAGAATGTACATTTCTCTGGTTTTATGTCCAATGTGGGTGCGTGCGTAGCAAAAAGATTGAGCTTGAAAATAAGTGCTGAATGTGATATTTTTAACATGGTGAAATTTATTTTTATATTTAATTTAGAAAAATAAATTATAATTTTAGGATTGAAGTTTATTTAATTTTATTTATATTTACGATATAGGTATAAACTGCACAATTCCACTTTCTTTTAAGGTGTATTTTTCATATTTCATCCGGCGAAAAATAACACTTGGCCTTTTATTCGCTCCCTGTGCATAGGCATATTCCGCCTCGGATCGCCAGCGCTTTTTTCCGGAAAAATGTGGTATCAAGTACGCTGCTTTTAAAAACTTCATATTGCCGAACGGGAAAGATAGTGAAATTTCAACACAATGTGCAAAAATAACCCATATAATGATAGTAAAATTTTGTAGAAATGTTAAAATTTTGTTGTGTTCGAAAGGCGCACAACACTAAATCACCACGCAATTCATGTAATGTTTTACTTCCGGTAAAAAACACGGCTAATTTTGAGATGTTTTTATGGTCCGGTGCGAGTTTGTGAAGAGCTGTAGTGCCATATTATGTTCAAATAAAAGGTACATGTGGTCTTTTAAACACATCGATCGATTTAAATTAAAATTTTGATTTTCATCACGGAGAAGTAGGCCCTCTGTGTGTGAAGATTGCGTAAATGAGTTTGCAGGCTCGAAACGGGTGAAAATGTCACGGTCGTGTATTTAGGTCTCGTATCGAAAAACGAATCGGAGACCCCCCCCCCATACTTGAAACATATGTTACAGTTTCACATCGATTTGCAATCCATTGATATAAACTTTTATGCCAAATTTTCCGGCTTGATTTTCGAAAATCCGCTTTCCAAACGTGGTAATTTGCGGTGTCTTTCAAGGGGCTATTAGTTAACTTACTGTGCGCCCTTTGAACTCATACTGCGTGTACGCACTGAGTGTAGAGAAATCCTGCTTTCGGCCCATAAATTATCATTTATTTTGCCTGAAATATAACAATCAATTAAAAAAAACCAGGATAATAAATAAAGTTAACAAATCTTCCGGATGGCCTCGCCTTGTGTGTCGTAACAATTGAAACTTAGGCTTGGCCGGCCGGGCTAGGACTATGCCCCGTGGCTAGGCTAGGCTATAGGCTACACCTAAAGAGTTTGAAATGGGTTCAACATAGTTTTGGATCGTGTTGAGCTATTCAAATGCATATACAGGATGTCCACACCTGATACACTTGTATGTGGCCTAATCGTTTTTTTTCCCCCCCCCCCCCCCCAGCTCTGCTCTACACGGGAGAGGGGGGGGGGGCAGAAAACGGGGGATATCATTACTGAATTACCCCCCCCCCCCCGCGCTTTCAATAGTTCGCTGTCACCCAAAAGATCCCGTCATTTTTCAAACCATTCTTTCATATAAACCACCAACATTACCAAGGACCTCTTAATTTTCCACTTTATCTCTGTTCACCCAAAGACCCCTTTTCTTTCTCATTTATTTATACTGAGTTGCTTACTTTATACTTAAGAGAATATAGTCATTTGAAGCTTTTGGAAGAAATTCAATGTTGTAGGCTTTGTTTTAAGCCCTTACCCTAAACCCCAAAATGTCTCCAACGGCTTATGGCTATAGCCTACCATATAAATGGCACTGCCCCCGACCCGCTTTTTACACTTTTAAGCTCTGTTCCTCACTGCATGCAATATCTTATAAATTTTGAAGTTAAATGGTCATCAGACTAACACGCATTTCATATAGGAGTCCATCCCTTGCAGCGCACCCCCCTCCCGCCCCTATAGCAGATTTAGTTTTTGCGATAGAGGATGGCTGTCTTCAATCATTCTTTTGACTACACTCTAAATAGAAAGTTCGTCTACGAAACTTTTTTTCTTATGATCCTCCCGAACCCTCACTCAAAGTAGTTCCAAAAGTTTTTCTTTATATATAATAAGCTGCAGATATAGAGATATTATCGCTCTCTATCAAACCCAGACTTTATAGTTCATGGTTAGACGGCCGTGCTATTAATACCCGGGGCAGCCGGTTTTGGAATAAACGGCTTAAAATGACTTTCAAAGACCGGCCGTGTCTATACAATGTTAATAAGAAAGACCTCATTAAAAGCTTTAGTTCTGTCCATTCACCTTGAGAGGTAATAGGAATTATTTTAATGGCTACCTGTAAAATACATTGTTTCACATCTAAGATGATAGCTCGGATGTTTCATTGAAGTATCAGATGTTTCATTAACGTTGTTATTTGAACATAACTTAACCTTTGACACTGCAAAATACCTGTCCTTAGAGGGTCGTCGAGTGCCAAATTGCGTAAACACATATTTCAATACGGAATAAATCGCAATCTCATCATAGTGCGCAGTTCACACTCCATAGAAAAACGTTTTACACAATTTGGCACTCGCCAGTGGTGTTACGCTAAGAAGAAAAAGGTTTATCGCAGAAGACCGCGCGCATTTTGTTTAAAATCGGGTTTTTAGCGTATTATCTTTTTTTAGGTTTTTGCCCACTTGAAAGATTTTTGTTTAAATTTCAGAAAAAAAATTAATTAATTTCGAAATTTGAAAAAAAGTGGGTCAAAAATGCAATAGAAAAAATACAACCAAAAAATCCCGAATTTCCCATTAGCATTTTTCTGCATTTGAATTTTCACATTTCTTCTGAGACAAAATTGTTTTTTTTTTGCCTTATCACAGCATTGGAGAAAAAATGCATTCTTATATATCAGTACACACATAACACAACTAAGTTTTTATTTGGCCATCAAAATGGGCCATCCTTGAATTAAGAGATTAGCACAAAACGGATTTGACATCCCGGCCAACCATGGCATAGGTGCTTCTGTCATTAACAGACCATTGTAGACCTGAATGCATCAGTTTCCAGTAAGCCGATTCTGGAAAGTAACTTTGTACCATGAACACAATATGTTTTGTAATGGCAACAAAGGCCAAGTCTCCGCATGGTCGGGGATTGAACCTCATATCAATATCACCCCTATGGAAATATGCAAGAAGTCTCACTTAATTTGAAATCTACTATAATTGGCAACTTTCCATCAAACATGAAGACAACATTTCTCAAACATTTAATTTCGTAAGCCTTTGTTTTAGTGATATTCTCAGGTCTGGACATTTTACTCTTAGAAACAGTAAATGTTTCAGAGATATTTTCTGAAATAATGTTTTCTTGATGTTTTCTAACCATTTCAAAAATGTTATTAAAATGTTATTTTATCCTGGAAATGTAATAAAATATTGATATTTGTTTTAAAAACCGTACACTGTATGGATATATATCACATTGTATGCAAATGTTTGAACAATAAATTTTCATGATATTGTATTCGAAATGTTTGTCAAACAATGGTGCAAACGTGATTTAAATGTGCCGCTGAAATTGTTAATAAAACACTGCAAGCAATAAATTGCAACAATAGCTTTATTTCGCACTATGCCAATATTCAAATGATAATGATTCTGATTATATTGTTTTCTTTGTTTTTTTTTTCAAACATCTTTTAAATGTTATCAAAACGGGATGTCGATTTTTTTCAACATTAAGCAAACATCGACGCGATATTATATTATTGTCCTGTGACTATGTACGACTGTTTGGGCCTATTACACAGCAACACATAATATTTTCATAACATCTATAAACATTTTCAGAATGTTTACCTCTAACTTTGTCAAAATGTTTATGAAATGTTCTGCAAAACGTGCACTAAAGAAATCACCATTCTTATTATTATTATTCGATCGATTGACCGATTAACTAATTATCAATTATCGAAAAACGAAATAAAATTTACTTCATTTTTATAAAAACACACTTGTAGCTCCCATATGAGAAAACGACAGGTGTTGATATGCCTTTTATCTGACACTTTCAACCTCCTGTTTTCTCGCTATTATCAGGTGTTTGCAAACGTTGTTATCTGATATCAACTCGTAATTTCTCTTTATCATTATAAAATAATCGATTTTATTTCACTTTGGCAATGTGTGACTAGACATCCAATGAGAGTGTTGTTTAGAATAAAGAAAACACGAAATAATGGTCTGTTGTGCGCTTTGAGGTCATTCCGTAATAAACTAATTTTGAGAAATTTCATCATATCTTCCTACGTATTTATCTGCATCAGTTGTAAGGATATAAGCTATTGTAAACGGTAAGGATACTAATCATAACGTCTTGTATTGTTATTTTCATTTTTTGAGAAGTATTAGTAATGACAATTGTAACCATTTTAAAAACTATCGAAAAGTTTTTGGTTTTTTTAGAGTTTTTAAAAGCAAATTTAAATGAATTAGGTCTACCAAATTGCACATTAATTTTTACAAATTCAAAGGGTAAAAATGAGGACACTTTTATGTTTTGTTCGTTTTTTAAGGGTGACACCTATAACTGTAATCAACCATTGATTGTAAATAATGTGCCTCAATATGTCAATGTGGAGACTCACATCTTCATCTAGAGATCTGTAACGGTTCTTCATATCGTGTCCAAATAAACACTGTGGTTCTCAAAATAGATCCAGCCATCGATGGGTACAGTGTTTGCTGTTTCAACGAAAATTCCACAGGTCCTTGTTTGTGCATTGTTTGCTCAGCAGTGGGCATACTAGAAATGTTCCATTGTCCGTGGCGCTGTTTCACAACCATAGGTAGTGTCCTGATCTGCTTCCAGGTAGCCCCACTTCTGCAAGGAAACCTTAGATCGGCCAATTCTGGTTCTCAATCTGTTGAGGCATCGCCATTCAGCACATGAGGAGTCAGCTCCAGGTGGGAGATGCTCAACAGGTTCAATACCAATAGATGTTACTTGGTTGATGGCAAGTCTTTCTTTCTGTTTCAAGAGGTTGGACTTTGCTTTTCTTAATCTTCTGGATTTAAGGCGGTTGGCAGCAGGTATCTGCCCAGACATAGGGTTCTTCACATTAGACACGGTAACGGTGATACTGTAACGGTGAAATGATAGTATAGCGTTAGATGTCAACGTTGACTTGAAATGACTTTATATTGGATGCGAGACCAATAAAATGAGAGTTATGAGAGTTAAGGCGTCGGTCTCCATTCAGTCCATTGATATAGAGGGGTATATATTAACATTCATTTTGCGGAAGTGTCATCTAGCTAGCTAGATGACACTTCCGCAAAAATAATGTTCGTGTATAACAAAAGACGGACAATAGATAATGATGAATGGGAAGAGGGCTAGACATTTATCTGGAGATAACAAAGCCAACCTCCCAAATAACTGTCCTTTTCTGGAGCTATAAGTTTATCTCGAGATATATAAGACAGTAATGCTTCCTTACCTCGAGACTTTGCAAGAAATTTACACCAAAAAGATAGCCACCTCAAATGCTCAATTCAAATATTTTTCCAACTATAGTACAGCTTGCACTTCTGTACTATGGATTTAAAGGGAGATGGCCCGATTTAAGTATATAAGTTTTAAGCTTCGTAGAGTACTCTGTAAAATTAATAGTTGTCAACCAAAATGGGGCACATTTTCGCTCATATCTTCCAAATCAAACATTCTTTAACCTAAGATTTCACAGGGTAAATGAAAAAATAGGAACTTTCTTCAGATACCAAAATCCTGACCACTTCTGGTAGACTCTGGACTTATGGGGATGAGGATATTGGTGATCGGACCATGGCCTTTTAATATTGTGCTCCCTTTAATTTTTTTATTTTTGTTTTCCCCGATAGTTTTTGTTTGCTTGTTAGTTTTTTTTTTGTTTCCTCTCTCATCCTTGCGGTTTTTTCACCTGTCTCTTTTCTTCATTTTTGAGGACTACGAGTTTAACCGCAGCAATTTTTTCACACTTTGCTCCGGCTTTCACCAGAACAGGATGATTTCATTTCATGATGATTTCTAGTGTTATTATTGTTAATTTCGTTCTATTTTCCTTGTTTTCCATTTTCATTTGCAGAAGGAAGTTTATTTGGACATTGGAAAATGTTGAGAGTGGTTGGAGTTGTCCTTCTGTTGGTCTATGTTGCCCTTGGCCATCTGTCGACTTTACATCAGCACAAAGAAAATATCCCCAATCAGTACATCATCAAACTAAAGGTATATCATATAGCCCAGTACCTAAGCACAAAAAATAGGCAGTATTGTGCACTTTTTCCTAAAAGCATGAAACTTGGTATGCTTATACATATTGAGTCCCCGAACAATTTCTGATAAAGTGCCAAAAATGTAGCGCCCCCTATTGGCCTAAAGCGCCCTCTATAGTTTTACCCAATTATGAAATATTACTTTCAAAAGTTGAGATGCCATAAGTCCACTATTTTTTGACTAAATAAGGTCCAGTAACATTTAAAATGATGCCTATGTATATAGCTATTGATTTAGGTTAATATCAATCTGACTGCCATCTTAGATTTCAGAATGGCCGCAACTGAAATCCATATTTCAGCCTAACTTGAGTAAAGAATGATGAAAAACACTAATTTTAAGGACAACCCAACATTGGTAATGCTGAGGAGTTCAGGAAATGCACTGCTGACATTGCAGTAGTAACAGATAGTATATATCTTGATTTCAAGATGGCGTCTGATTTCAAAATGGCCGCCAATGAACTATTATTTGGAATTTTACCCAATTATGAAATGTATCTCTTGAAGGGTTGGTGATCAAATCTCAGTGCTTTGGTCAAATAAAGTCCAGTAAGATTCTAACGAAGGACATTAATTTAAAACAATGTGAATATTCCTGCCATCTTAGATTTCAAAATGGCCACCACTGACTATCCATATTAAGCCTAAATTAACTTATGAATAATGAATCTCATATTGGAATGCTAACGAGCCTGTTTCAAAATGGAAATGTATATATAAATAACACATGTATTTGGTACTTTGTGTTGAAGAAATTTAGCACTGAATATTATGTGATGTTTCCGTTTTATTTTTTTTATAATGATTGTTAAAGGTGCAACGAGAGATTTCAAATATCAGGTGTCCCTAAAAAATCGAAAGTACTGATTTTTGCCCTGATGTAAAGCTTTCCATCAAAAATATCCCCATCTAAAGGATTAAGCCAAGAAATGTTTCTTTGGTAGAAAAATTGTGAAATTTCTAATTTCGTATAGGAGCAAATACGAAATTCAGCCTATGTTTTACATTGAAATATAGGCAAATCAAAATCGCCTTTTTTCTCTCTTTTAAGACATTTCTGTAGCGAAATACAAGGCAAGAAATCTATTGAGTGTCTAATCTATAAGAAATTACTATTATGACACAATAATTTGGGTGCCTCAAAATCTCTCGTTGCACCTTTAAACTTTGGTCGGATGAGACTATCTCCTAGGTTTGAGTGTGTCTTAGCGCAAACATAGTGGCACAGTGAACAATTGCACACGTTTGACATGTCGTTACATCACTTCTTTGTGAGTAGTAATTTGTGAAAAACACAAAAGTTATTTATGTTAGATTTTGTGAAATATCCTCATAAACATTTCTTAATTTGTATGAAATCTCTGCCAAGCAATAGCACTTTTGATTCATTATGTAACCTCTTGCTAAAAGTGAATTAAATAAAGGTGGGTGATTGGCCCGATTTTCATTAAAACATCTTATTACAAATTTTGGGTTAAATTGGTCAAGCCGTTTAGATAGTAAAAGCATAAATGTGTACTAAACTGGCCCATTGGAACTCTGTATAATTATGAGGTCGACCACATTTGGAGACGTATTTGTTCATATATCAAATGAAACATTTCCTGGGCTTTAAATTTCACTGGAGTAATGACATATATGAACTTTCTTCTGCACTCTACACACGTCATTGACAGTGCCAAAATAACTGACTCAGGCTACTAAAATAATTAGTAGCTGCTTAGCATACTAACTAAGCTTCCTACAAAGTGGGGTCATTTTGAATTCTTACAATTAGAAATAGGTATTGTCAGCAGAACTAAGATTAAATGTGCTTCAAAGGTATTGCAAATATAGTTCAGTGGCAGCCATTTTGAAATCAGCCGCCATCTTGATATTCAGGATTGCTGCTAATTGTAGCTACTAAAATGTCACCAGTGTTCTTTCTAAACTCTTTAACATTATGAATGTGGGCATGTCCTTAGTGTTTTTCATCACTGATAAGTGGAGTAACGCTTAATATTGAGAATTAGTACATAATTAGTGGCAGCCATTTTAAAATCTAAGGTGGCAGGCGTATTGAGATCAAATTGGCATAAATCAATGACCAGATATAT
>JAMKCH010034366.1:0-14912 GCA_023653785.1 Ophioderma brevispina
TTTCAATTAAACCCATGCCCTACCAAAAATTTTTCTTTCTTAAAAAAAAAAAATAAAAAAAAAAAAAAAAAAAAAAAAAAAAAAAAATTTAAAAAAAAAAAAAAAAAAAAAAAAAGAAAAATTTTTAAAAGATTTAAAATGAAACCAAAGAAAAAAAAAAAAAAAAAAAAAAAAAAAAAAAAAAAAAAAAAAAAACATCCCCTTTTGCTCTACCAGTCTTGGGAGTTACTGTGGGTATGACCTCTAGTGGTTCCAGGGTGATCACAGGATCATGCCCAAGCTCACGAACCCAAGCTAACTTACCCAAGCTAGGAGCCCATGATAGTCCCGGGTCTAACCCAGACCATGCCCAGACCAAAACCAAGCAGGCTCTTGACAATAGGCAATAAACCTAAGTGGGTTTTCAACAAATGATTACATTGATTTCATGAAAAAACTCTTAGTTTAAGCCACTTAGTAATTACCTACCACCTCCCATTTTCTTGTTGCTGTTTTTATATGGCCTTGATTTACTTCCAATTACCTTGAAAGTCCAGCCTGCCACTTCATGGTTGTTCTGTGTTAAGGGTTTTTACAATCAGGGTACACCTCAGCTTGCTCATTTGGGGTGAAAAATGAAGTGTATGAATTATATTCAATATTGATGTTTTTTGCATTGTGGCAAGCCAAGAAGTATAAATTCCCTTTCCAAAATTTGGAGGCGTCGCATCTAATCTTCGTTAACAATTTTTGATTGATAAATGGTTACATTTTTCGGAAGGAACAAGATTTGAGACGGAACTCATCATTCATTTCTAACAGTTGGGGTGAAAAAACAGAGTGCTTTGATTATTTTCAGTTATTAATGTGTTTTTGTATTGTAGATAATCACACAGTATATTTCAAAATTTGGAGGTTTTTTTTTTTTTTTTTTAATTTTATGGTTAGTGAAACTCCATGTTTTCGGAAAGGACAGATTTTGACGGAACACTGAACTTCTAACAATTGATCATGTGATACAGGGAAACTTAATGGGTAGCCATCATGGTGTTTTACTTATACAAATGTGATACATACACTAGAGTTTGACAGCAAATCCACAAATCAATCTGTCCAATTTAGTTTTAAGAGCTTTTTTAGCTTAAAGATTCGGAGAGGACATTTTTGACGGAATTTACCAATAAATTTCAAATTGGCGCCACTTGTTGTTACCAAATGGTTTCATTCTTTTAAGATTTCTGGATATTAATTACCTGCTTCAAATGTATTCCTGAAATGTTGAATGTTTCCTAAATGGTTTCTTTATGGCAGTGTTTAATCTACTCAAATATTAAGCCATACATCAATGCGACAGAGTGATTTTAAGCATTTTCCATACAATAACAATTTTTGTTAGTCATCCAGCATTTCAATGGTTTCTTTTCAGCTGTAGGTAGTGCTTTTGGTGGTCGTTAAGTTGGCATAGTAGAAGTATGAAAAAGTACAGATGTTGTGTTTTATGGGGTCACCTTGTAGTGTTCAGCCAAAGGTTACCACCCCTGATTTGTAAAACAACCCTTAGCTTATTATGACCTTGGTCTTTTCAATACTCTCCTTATGTGGCAATCCTATGTCAGGTTTCAACTGACAATATATGTATTAAGTATTTGAAAGATCACATTAACTACTACAGCACAGTCACTCAGACAAACATCACAATATAATAGCAAATCTTTTGGTTTCCAAACTTTGACTTTAGTGAAAGATGTTAGTGTTTGAATCTTGGCTGGCACAAGAAACTTATTTTGAGAAACTTATTTCTGAAATTACTTTTTTTCATTTGGACTTTGATTTTCAAGCATGACTTACGGACCTCCTGAAAGCCTATTGTTGTACACCATTCCATCAGAGCAATTTATTACATTTTTGATTGCATTTATTGCATTTTTTTAATTTAAGGGCATAATACTTTAGCGGTCTTTTTTTTTTTTCTACTCACTTTCCCATTATCAAATAAGTATCTAAGTGTCGAATAAAGCTAAATTACGCTTAATAAAATGGGCAAGCTGCTTTTTAAAAAATATCCATTTAACATTTTTTATATGCATCTCAAATTAAACTGCCATAATTTGGTATGCTCCTGTAAAGTAGATGTCATCAAGAACTCATCAACAAACTTTCACCTTGGATTTTATTATTTCAAGTATTTTTCCGATTGGTTGTGACTTTTTCATTTGGATTCTGTTACCAATCCAAAGTACCCGTTTTGTTTATAAATCATTTTTTTTATAATTTTGAACCAAATGAGCCAATTTTGGGTTCCAGGCAATGTCATCAACCATTGAAACCAAAAGGATCAGGAAACATTCCTGGAACCATCCATTATTTCCACTTTTGTTTAAAAATTGTTGTTTTGAATCAACGAGCTGCATCGAGGTCCTGGCAATACTCACCAACAATTAGCAGAAAACCCCTAGAATCATCTAAAACCACCTGGGACAATCCAAAGTGTCCACCAAAGTAGCCATATTGGGATCTTGGAAATTGTCCCCATTCAAACACACCCAATGAGCTGAAAACACTGGTTCAAATGATGGATGGTTCCCCAAATTACTAATCGAGGGCCAGGCAATGCCCATCAAATATCTTATTGTTAAGCACCTTGCCTATGCAAATAGTTCAATTGTAAAACCAACTCACCTTTCAGGAGAACACCTTAATGTCAAAGAGAGTATCCTCTACATCATGCACACTTCAACCTTGCCCTTGATTTGTTCCTCAATAAAATGGTTTTAACAGCAATTAGTTTAATAGGATAAAACACCACTTAGAGAAAACCTATGAACTACATGATTACTCACCTACTAATGATTGAATGTCTGGGGAAGGTCTGGGGTAATCAAAATGTCTTGGGTAGGAACATGGAGTTATTCCAAATTTCCACCCCAGCAAACTAGGAATTTAGTAGGCTCACACCCAGAACACCCCCAAGATTCTAAGTGTATAAATGGTCTGTGTCTCTACCAGAATTCTGGGCAGGGTAATGTCTTGGGTAATATTTTTTTGATAGGGGCACTTTAAATTTTAACCCTAGGCATTTGTATAAATATACTTCACAGTTAAACCCAGGTCGGCGTGTATTCGTCCAATAACTTAAATCAAATGGCGTCTTTATCCCTCTTTTTCCCTACCATTAACAAAAACATAAACACAATGTTGACATTCCTGCCACAGGCCTCGAAAGTTTACCCCCGCGGAGGACCTCAGTGCTCATCTTAAGAACTCAGCTCAGCAGCTAGAAATTCTAATTCTAGGCCAATCGTACAGCCCAATATATCAAGACACTAAACTACGCCTCAACTGAAAAGGTTGGGAGTCCTCCTGCCACAACTCCCAGGCGCTGCCACCGCCTATACCTACAGAAGCCTGAGCGCACGCACCTCTTGCATATTAACATTTTAAAGGCTCCCATACACTGTGCAATGACCTTTTAAAAGAGGAATTTAAAAACTCGGAAATTTAATAACAAATTGCCAAAAACAGTGGCGTAAAATCCACATGCAAATTAGTTGAAACTGACCCCTGAATTTACGTTAGAAATAAACCAAAAATTCCTCCTCCCATCCCATTAATAAAAAATATGAAAAACTCGCACCCGAAAATATGCATTCCACTGCAAATTTCCACAAACAAACATTTGACACCCTAATGCATATCACATGTTCCACAGCAAGTAAACTAAACTACAAAACCAAGTCTGACCTTTGTCTGAAAACAATGGTCAGAGCAAGTTCATTTTAAGGATGAAAAAAATACACATGACCCTGCGCATGAACTTTATAATCAGCTCTTTTAGGCCTGGCACATGTAGCAACGAGACAGTGTTGCCATCCTAAACCCTAACCACATTGGACCTTTGTTATCAGTCCTAAACTGGGTTCCCTCGGGCCTGAATAGCGTGACCAAATGCCCCAAAAGCTTGGGTTATTAAAAAAATTTTAAATCCTCAAATTTATTTGTGACAAACATGGGATATTCAGTAATTCTCCTCTGCCACCCTCATCCCCAACTTGCAGTTCATTCCCGCCCCATCGCCCGGGAATTCACAGGGTTGGTCCCAACACTAATTCTTTCCACAAAAATACCAACTGGCTAAAATGCCCACACAGCTGGACCTCACTCATGTTTGTCACTACCGTATGCCAAACATCAAATATCAGACCATTTTCGCACAAATTAATGCAAAATCACTTTGCAAGTTCAGGCACAAAATGTCCAAACACCTATTCAAAATTCAACAACCAGATTATAATCCTAATTACTTTATGCTACCAAATACCTAGCTTTAATTTGGAGCTTTGGGGGGGTCAAAATAATTGCAACTGGCAATGACCAGAAATTTACATAAATTTAACAAAAATTAGCCAACATAACTCCCATACAGATAACTTTGCATCCTTCCACTTACATGCCTTCTCCTTCAACATAAAAGTGGTGAAAACATCCCCAATAATAGTCAATAAAATTTGTCCACATATACATCAGAGCACATCCTTCTCTTTCAGACTCCAGTCCACACACTACATACCGTGGCCCCATAGGGGTAACACACCACACAAAAGAAACAAAATAACCAATAGATCCATCAAATAGGAGAAATGTTCGCAGATTGCAGAGATAGAGGGGAAGCAAACAAAGAAATCACAGATGCCCAAACAAGGAAGAAATGCGCAGGGCCAGAGGAAAAGTTTTAGAGCAGTACAAGAAGCATACAATAGCTCGAGTGACTGGACCTTCAATTTTTAAATATAATCAATTTCGAAAATACCAAGTTGTGACACCTAATGATCATAACCAATTGATACCAGGTATCCCGATAAATAAAAATGGGTCAATTCTCAATTGAGTGCACTATTGTGAAAAAATGTATTCCTATGGTATTTGGACAACTTTGTGCATATAAGTTAATTTTGATTTTGGCGCATTTAAAACAAAATGAAATGTATGTGTGGTACATTGTTCAGGATTCCAAAGGTACATTTCTAATGTCATCGTTCAATTTGATAGAAGCTGATTTCGATTTGAAGGCTGTAATACTTGAACGTTCTTTCTGACTAGCCATTTTGGAAATCTACAAAAAACACTGGGCCCCGTTCTTTGGCGACAGTATACTTTCCTGAACAAACCACACCTGAAGATGTTCTTGGTATCTAGGATCACTTTAAAAGCGAGGTCGCCTGGCAAAATCAAGTGCATTTTTCTGTGCTGTAAAGTTTAGGTTAAATGGGCTTGGGTGGGGGCCATTATAAATTAGGGATTATGACAGTCCCTGGGTCATTAAATCATGTAAATTGGTGTTGAGTTGTCGTTAAACCTTTAATACTCCACTCACCCATTAAATCATGTGATTTAGGTAATCTTAACTCATGATTCTTGAATTGTTTTTATCCAAAAATCTAGGTGGGCGTTTATTAGGAACACCACGGTATTGACTATTGCATCACATGGTACTTGCACCTATACTGCGATTATTGGCCTAACCCTAACCCCACCTCCGGGAGGGATGAAAGAGTTAGGGAAGAGGGGACAAGAAAAGTCGCATTCGGGTGGGATTCGACCCCAGGGCCCTTCGGGCCCCAGCCCCATTATAGCACTCTTACGGCTGTGTCGATGGCCCGGCCAGCAATTTCCGTGCCCATATGAGTCTTGGTTTGATGACGTCATCGCTACTTTCTGGACTGCATTTTCCTCACTCAGTGCGGTGAGATTTAGTTTGTGTTAGGTTATAGGAGTGCATGTCCAGCTTTGTTTTTTTCACCGTTTCTATAGATATCTTTCAGAAAAGCTTTTCAAAATTATAGTTGATATCCAATCTTCGTTTTTGTATGGCGAACAATTGCTTTTAGCCACTGTGCTATAAGTTTTTTGTTCCATTAGACGAAAATACCAATTCTTACACAACAACCAATTTGCATGTAAGCTTAGGTTACAATTGATATAAAATCTCAACTTTTTTTAGCTAGTCGGGGGAGGGGGAATGAGGTTATGGATCATGAAATTCCTCTTTTAATGTGCTTTGAGAAATGAAACGGACTCACTGCATTTATTTGTATACCGTTACGGTACCTTTATTCCATCATGTAACCAATGGGTGAAGTACGCCCAGTTTAATCGTCCACAAGCTTAATTTAACATTTACAGAATAAAAGATAGGATTTGTTTTTATGTACTAGTGTTCATATTGAATGCCAAGTGAACAGTCCAATATTTCTGCCCGTTGGTATCCACTCCGATAAATTGGCTGGCAATAAGGTGTTTCCAAAAATAAGTTCTCCCCTAAATTTGGAGGACTTTTGTTGTGCATAACTTCACTTAGAACTGGGTGTTTAGAATTTTTTAAAAGTTTTGAAGAGAGGAAACATTTGGCTCTATGCCACAAAAGTTTGTTGCTTTTCAAAGAACACTTGTGGATCAACAATCCGCTCCTGTTTTCCAACATGATCCTGTCAAAAAAGTGGCACTTTACTTTATTCAAAGGTCATAAAGTGAGAAATTATCATTATCAACTCTTTCTTTCCTTTCGTTCCATTTCGGTCTGAAGTAAACAAGCTTAAAACATGACGCATATGCAAACAGTAATCAACAGACAAATATGCAGACAAACAATGAGATGGAATGTGTGGTGGTAAAAAAGCCACCCCAGTCGAAATGCGAAGCAGATTGACACAAAATAAGGAGAAATGCTTGCACGGCTCAACATGGTGGAATTATCCAGCGAGCATGGAACCACATTCATCAACAGCACATCAGCAAATTGGTAAACAGCACGTGTAAACACTACAATGATGTCATCAGTGCAGATGGAGGAAACATTGAATATTGAGTCTCACCTGGATGACAAAACAAGCTTATTTTGATTTGAAACGGGCATTTCAAACATTACCTTTCTATCATAAAAAAGAGCAGTACGGTATGCAGAGAAAAATGACTTTATTTGATACTTTGTTGGTTTTCCTGCATATTTGTTTGTTTGTTTACCTATGCGCCAATGTTTTAAGCTTATTTACTTCACACCGCAATGAATATGGAAATGAAACCGTTTGATAATTTCTTGACTTTAGACCTTTGAATACGGTAAAGTGCCACTTTTTCTGGTGACATTTTTGGAAAAAAGGAGTATGTCTTGATGCCAAAGGCGTTTTTTTGAAAAGCAACGACTTTTGTGACAGAGCCAAATGTTTCCTCTCTTCATAACCTTTTAAAATTTTCCAATCATGCAGTTCTAAGTTATGCAATGAAATGTCCTTGGATTTTAGGGGGGGGGGGCTTATTTTTTGGGAACCATTTATGACACGATGCAAAATAAAAAAATTCTATCTCTTTTCGTTTTGGTTTTGAATGTTTTAATGAGTGAAAATGAAAATATTCCCCTCCTAAGATTTTACTCCCCTACTGTTAAAAATGAACCAAATGTACTAGCTGCGTGCACCACCTTATACAACGTGAATAAACACATACATTGTGTTTTCATCTACAAAAAAATAAGCCCTCCAGTGAATAAGATATGATATTAGTTATTCACAGCCACGTTCCTTTAATGGAAGTATCTTGCATATCGCTACTCCTGAGTAGACATGATGTTATAGAAATGTTTTCAGAAGTGATTTTCAATTTAAAATCCTGTGCAAAACATCTTGTCAATATATATGGAAGTTGGAACTAGCAAATCCCACAGGCTTAACCGTTTTTATTCTTTTTAACTAAACTGAATATGCAATAAGGCAATCTCGTCTGCTATTGATTGTCAAAAGCTGCTTTTTTGAGCTGGTGGAAAGTTGTTCACCACCCCTGGATCTTATGCCTGATTCCTTGTTAATTGGCAAAATAATTGGTACACCACGTAGGTTTTACACTGTATTGGTGGCTGGTTATTTTTTTTTGGGGGGGGGGCAGAAGCATGAAAAATGGAATGCAATTCATTTAAAAAAATCAAGTCGCAAGGAATTCTTTCATGTATATGTCATTAAATTTAAGACTTCTGGTGAACCAAATATCCTAAGTTAAGGCTGACTCGGAGATTCCCCGATGAGGGCCCACTAATTTTCAAACAAATCTGATTTTTTTGCATATACTAATGCCTTGTCACTATACTAATCCTGTGGGAAACTACTAGCTCAAATCGAAGTTCTCAATATAGAAAATCACAGCTTTTTTTTTTTAAAACGGTTTTTTAATTTTATTAATTTAACACATTATCCTATGGACTGTTATATCGTATAAATGTTTACTGCATGAAATGGAAAAACGATTCATCTCTAAGCTTTTAAGGTGGAGCATTACCATTAGGTGACTATCTATAGTTATCTAGAAAAATGACTATTATTAATTACTACACAAAAATATATTTCAAAATCTCTGAGTCATCCTTTATGAGAGGCCCCTGAATTTTGTATTCGGAGTCCGAGTATGCTTAAAGTAGAATGGGCTAAATGAAGTTTCCCTATTGTAGTTTGTGTGGGCTTTGACAAAACGCAACGTGGGCTTTGCAACGAAACAAAACCGGCAATTAGAATAGCCATATAGCATTTTATGTAGTGAAGAGAACTTCATGCATCATAGCTCGACATGTATCATAATTCTATAAGCACAAGATCCACTGTATTCTGATTTGCGGACCCCCACCTTCGTCATCTTTTTGATCTGTAATAACCAGTCGGGTGAATTCCACTAAGAATCATTTTTAATGTAGCCGCCTTGTTCTGAATTCTTTTAAAATGAGGCCAATTTTCCTAGCTTGTGTATGATGGATACAGTGGCGCAACAGCTTTTTTTCATGGGGCAAAGGGGGGCCCATACATTTTCAGGGTAGGGCCAGCTTATATTAAAATTGTTAGATATCCACATGGCCTATGTCAATCACTATTTTCCGGGGGGGGGGGGGGGGGGGGTGGGGGGGGGGGGCACAGAATCCCCACGGGACCCCCCCCCCCAATGTTGATAGTATAGAGACCAGCATAATTATTAGGTAGTCACCACTTCTGGACGGCAATTTTAGGTTGGACACGATAACTTGAGAAAAGCAATTATTTTAGGGATGATAAGCCAAAAGTCAATGTTCTGTTTCCCGTAACATTTTGCAGATCATAATGAGGCAATTATTTTCATTTTTCATTATCACATTTTAATTATTGTCAGTAACGGCATTTCACCACCTCAGCATCCTCTCATACCTACAATATTTTTTAAAACAACCACCCTACATTTAGAAATGACTTTGAAAACTGTGATTTAGGTTTAAAATCTACTAAATTCACATCACAAATGTGATCACAATAAGAAACCTTGGTATTTTTCTTTCAAAATACAAATAATGACTTTTTGGGGATTTTCAGCTCTCCAAAACCGGCAGACAATCATACACGGCGGCGGGTTACGAAACATAACAGGACTTTCATATGCCTAATGGAACATTAATTATAGAACATTAGTCCATATCTATCTCCCCTTTTTCCTTTATTCACAAAAGTGTTTGCAATACTGTAAATAATGTATGCTATTTGTTTTACTTGCAGATCTATATTGACCCTGTGAATCTTAAATATTTCAAAACTGTGCACAATGTAACATTGCATCATTCAAATGCATTTTCATTTCTAGGCTCTTGAGGGGCATCCCCCTCAGATACCCCACTCCCGCCCTGTGTTGCACAAAGTGCTTTGTGACTAGCCGCACCGCTCAAATAGGCCACCAGCCGCCACTGTTTTAACTACCTTATACTTAAACATGACATCAGTTTCATGGAGACATTCTTAATGCCTTTCTGAATCTTTGATTTGTACGTAAAACCCTGAACCTGTAACCATTAGAGACATTCTCTAAAAACACTTCCACCATTTTGTGATTGAATTTAAACCTTCTGCAGTTTTGTAAATCAGTAACTGCTTCATAAAAGGCTTCCAAATCTGACAGTAAAAGAGTATCAAGTTTTCTGAATGTCTTGTATAGTGGCCACAAAACTACTTGGAAGTCTGCACTTGCACAGGTCACTATTGACACCATTTTGGATGTGGAGCTTCTTGAGTTCAGGAAGGGGTGTTAAAAGATGACAAGTCGTCTTCTGGATTTAGGACAACAGCGATTTGAGCCTCAGTTGATGAATTTTCTGAGGTTTTCCTGAGCAATAGAAGACAAGATATTCAACTTTGACGCTGTTCTATGTCAACTGCAAAAAAACACAAGATTTGTCAGTTTCTTTGCATTGCAACAAGGTTGTTTGTGATATTGGGTTTCCACAGTCTTCCAAACGAAGCCACTTAGTTTGGTTAGCTTTGATACTTTGTGGAGCACTACATCTGGTGGTCTGTTTTCTTGCAAGTACAAGGAAGTCCGTTTGGAAAATCGTGGTGAGTTATCACTTTCCACCATTCACCTTGTGGAAGACCAGCCTTCGATGTGGACACAAGAGCCATTGATTCAGTGATGATGGCAAATAAGAAAAGGTCCAAGTCGGTCAATTCTATACACACCAGCATAAGGCTGAAGGTTTGCGACAGTTCGGTTTTATATTATTGAAGATCTGTGGGAATATTGACGAAGTTAATTATTTAATACTTAAACAGTTTGCTGCCGCATTGAATGTTCAGTAAATATTCTATGGTACCTACACTCCCTGGAATGCATCTACAATTGAGAAATGTTTTGAAGTGGTCATTTTAAACTTAATTGGGTGTGAAAGAACAGGTCTATGCCATCACTCTCTCTTGCCCCCGAATACCTCAGTGAACTCTTTAAATCACAGAGAGCCATGTAGGCCACTCGTTCTTCGCTTGACACCATCTCTGTTTCGTATTACCAAACCGCAGACCTCAATTCCGAGGTAACACTCTGGAAACACCAACTAATATTTTTTTTAAGTCATTTCTCACAACTTGCCTCTTCCATCTAGTTTATTTATTGTTGCCAGTGCATTTATAATTTTTTGTTCATGGTAATTTATTGTCTTGTTATTGCCTTAGTGAGGTGTGTGTCATTGTAGGGCACTTTATAAATGCCTGTATTATAGATTTTAAATGAGAGAAATTATTCCCCAAATGGCAGAGCTTCAGATCAACAAAATAATGTTGATCAAAACTTGGGGTGCGGTTCCTTTGAAAAAGTGGACTTTTTTGGAAAAGGTGACCTAACTCCCTTTGCATGGTCCTTTTTTGGACTTTTAACATTTTATCACCAAAAAGTGGACTTTCTTGTCCAAATTTCTCTTTACTGTTGGACCTTTTTTCGACAATTCAGCAAAAGTGGACCTTTATCCCCTTTGTTGATTTTTTTTGGTGGGTAGCGACCACAACCCCCCCGCCCCCCCCACGCCCCTGGCGTACGGGCCTGGGCCAAGAATAATGTGAACAATTGTGTTGCTAAAACCAGTTGTGATGGACGACAGACGATCTATTTCTAACAGTTTACCTCACAGTTATCTAGTGTGGAAGGCGACTATATATGCTTACCTCTGTGTTCAAAGAAATGGTCCTGAAGAAGATACCAATATACAATGTAACATTTTAAAAATGCATAGATCACATGGATCACAGGGCTCATCTGCACAATCTTCCACATTCTGATTCTCACTGCATCATGCACTCTTGCAAACACTATGAGAAAAGCAGTTTGAAACCTTTTTGCGTTGGTGATGTCATTACATAATAGTTAGGCTACATCCCTACATGTTAATAGGTTTTGTATACTTGTACGGGTACTGGGCATAACAGGGGTCACTTGTCAAGGGGTGACAATTCCCCAGGCAATTTCAAGGTTTATTCTAGTTGTTGTCTATGGAGCCGGACTATGGCTCCTCCGAACATACACCTGTCTCAAAAAAAATGGTACCATCAAAACAGATTTTTGTGTCAATATTAATCTCAACTAAGTAGTCTTTTTGTACATCACATTAAAAGAAAATCCAGGCTTTCCAGGATTTTTTATTTCATCTCATTTTGCTTGTTTCAATCGAGAGCTAACTCCAGTTTACTGCGGAACACAAAAAACCGAAGGGGGTGTTGTGCCACTTTCTGGTTGAAGTGAAAACGGTGAACGCATTTGTTAAAATAAGTTATTCACACTTTGAACAGATATTAAAATCTTAAAAGGATTAGCTTCATAAAGAAACTCTAAAAGATACGTAAAAACATTCTCCGTAATGGTGAAGTATGTCCATTAGTTCTGGCTTTAAGATAAAGTGATTAACATTTCGTACATCCTGTTGTTTGTTAAAACTTAGAAGAGAACCATGAGCGTACAGCTGGCGTATAGCAACCTGGAGGAGATAGTTTTTTATGGTCTTGAAGTATCATGAAACCGCAAATTCCGACCAACGACTTTGATACTTTTGCTTCCAAATTCCAAATTTTTGTTGACTTCAACAATTAGTAATGCACATATAGGAAACTTTTAACCGTTCTTTGATTTTGGAGTGGTTTATTTTGGTTGCATTACATCGCTTCTTGCATGATTTTACAGCTACCAATTTTTGCAATAAATTCCAGTTCCATTTCATTGCCGTGCAGTGAATATTTTATTGCTTATTATTTATGAAAAGGAGATATTTCATTGAACTGATGAGGTTGAATTATTAAACGTGGGTCCGAAAAACTAGCTTCTTTTTGTTTATTTTATCTGTGTTTTGTTGTCTCTTGTCAAGTTGCAATCTTTTGGAGCTGCCAAACAGCCTGGCTCACTGAGGCGAAGCAACTCTGCCCATCATAAAAGTGGCACAAAATGATTTTAGTATATCGCACTAAATTGATTATATCTCTGGATTGACAAAATCAAACGATGAAACAAACCACCAGTGAAAGCCTGGTCTTTGTACTTTAATATTATACCAAGTAGAGTGACTTTATTAATGAAATTTCATATTAACCAAATTTTTTTCTGGATTGTAACCATTTTTTGGGGAGACGGCGTTATCTCCTTTTACACAGGGTTTTGGGCAAATTATCCTAGGGTGGTTTCAATTCTGTATACAATACTACCATGCCAATGGCATTTATCTTTCACCCCAAGGTAAGAGAAGATGTGGACAGACAACAGCTGGTAATGCCTACATCCACTGATTGCCCTCTGCAACTTGTGATGTTTTCGTGTTTAATTTCATTCTCCTTTGATTGTTATAGAGTGGATAGCTTTTGGTACTTCCATTTTTTTTTTTTTTTGTACACATTATCATGTCAGGCTACTCTGAAAAAGAAATCAATTGCATACTTAAGATACATGTGGACATTTCCAGAGAGAAGCGCCCCCCCAATTTTTTCAACCAGGTTTTTTTCATATTTTTGGGAGTGCTTACAATAACATGAGGAAACTGAATCACCCGAAAAAAAACGCCATCTGAATACACTGTCTTTATGTATGTAATAAATTGAGCATTTGGTAAATTTCTGCGTGCACGACAGAAATTAAAAGCAGGGTTTTGCCTACATAGGGACTCAGAACAGCAGGCAAGTTTTTCAAAACAACATTTTCGGTTTTCTTTCTCTCAGCTTGTTGTCCAATCAACTTCGAAACGTTCTCGGCAGGTGTTCTTTCAACTGATCAAGTGTAATTTGAGAGAATTTTGTATCCGTCAAAGGGCCCAATTTTGGAGCTCAAAAGTTTATGTATAGAGACTAATAAGGGCGACGGATTGATAGCTGGTCCAAAAAACGGCGTTTGGTAATCTAGATAGGTATGAGAGGCTTCAGGTTTAGGAATTGGACCACTGTGGCTCTTTAAAACATTTGAAGCGTTCTGGTGTAACAAAAAACGGGGTAGTGTGCAAAAAAAAGAAATCGGGTCATTTCAGGTCTACCGTTTGTGAAATACGCACCCCAAAAATCAATCTGGCCTATGAACAAAATAGTAGTAACAAGGCTCCTAATGAACTTGTATATTTAAAATTGAAGTAAAACTCACATTTTACTACAAAAACCTACGCCTGTCAATTGTTGAATAAGCGTACATGAACGCGCAAAAAGATTGACGCAATCAATAACTTTAACACCATAGTAGGAAATGGAGATTATGTTTTGGAAAAAAGTTTTTGCATTCTCCCTTCCTGTCCTTAAAGGTGCAAGATGAGAATGTTTGATGGCACTAAATATGTGTTCATAATGTAATTTCATACAGATTTTAGACACTCATAGATCTCTTACCTTGTATTTGGCTACAGAAATGTCTTTCAAGAGAGAAGAAAAAGGTGATTTGATTGCTTATATTTCAATATAAAAACAATAGGCTGAATTTTGTATTTGCTCATATACGAAATTAGTATTTCCCCCCAAATTGTTTTTACCAAAGAAACATTTCTCAGTTAATCCAGTGGCGTAACCAGAGGGGGGGCAGGGGGGGCGAGAGCCCCCCCAAACAACAACCCTTGCCCCCCCTTCCGCCCCCCCCAATGAACTGAACTTTTTACAGGTCTATGGGAGAGGCCCAAATTTGCCCCTCAAAAAAAAAGTTGTGGCACCCCTTCAGCCCCCCCATTTGTAAAGTGTCTGGTCTTACGCACCGGCTTATCCTTTTCAGGTGGGTATTAGTTGTGTGGAAAGCATGCTAACATCAGGGCAAAAAAATCAGTACTTGATTTTTTAGGGGACAACCTATATGTGAAATCTCTCGCTGCACCCCTATTAAAGAACCTATTGCCCCTCGATTTTTCAACTTAATATTGAATGTAAATGTAGTCTAAGTTCTGTATCTTAATTATTCCCCTCCAAAGTGAGCAAATCCTATGTATACCATCACTGAGCGACCAAAAATGGTTTTTTTCAAATTGACAAAAATTAAAGTGTCAAAGCCAAGTGAGCAATTTTAAAAGCAAACGACTCAACTTGATAGCGACACTAAAAGAAAATCTGTACACGGTCATTGTGTCGTATAATGGGGACACCCTAGCATCACATCATGGAAATCAAGTAAATTCA
>JAMKCH010034367.1:0-15724 GCA_023653785.1 Ophioderma brevispina
ATAATGGGGTCATGAACAGGGGGACAGGGACAATGGGGTCAAGAACAGGGAAACATGAACAGGGGCACATGGACAATGGGGTCATGAACAAGGGGGACAGGGACAATGGGGTCAATAGGTTCAAGAACTGGGGGACAGGGACAATGGGGTCATGAACGGGGGACAGGAACAATAGCATCAAGAGGAAGGGGAAGGGACAATGGGATCAAGAACAGGGGGCAGAGACAATGGGGTCAAGAAGGGGACCGGGACAATGCAGTCAAAAAGAGGGGACAGGGACAATGGGGTAAAGAACAGGGGAACAGGGATAATGGGGTTAATGGGGTCAAGAAGTGGGTGGACATGGATCCTGTCCATCTGTTCTTGACCTCTTGACCCCATTGTCCCTGTCCCATGTCCCTGTCCCATTGTCTCTGCTTCCGTTCTTCACCCCACTGCTCCTGTCCTCTCAGTTCTTGATCCTATTGGTCCCATTGTCCATGTCACTTATGTTCATAACCTCAGTTAGCATGTCCCCCTTTTCTTGACTCGACCCCCATTGTCCCTTTCATTGTTATTTACAACTTGACCCATTGTCCCTGTCCCTTCATTGTTCTTGACCCTTAACCCCATTGTCCCTGTACTAAAATTGTTCATGACCCCATTGTTCCTGTCCCCAGTTCTTGACCCCAATTGTCCCAGCCTCCTCTGTTCCTCCCATTGTGTCTGTCCCCATTGTCCATGACCTCATTGACCCCATTGTCCCTGTTCCTAAAGTTCTTGACCCTATTGACCCCATTTCCTTCTCCCCAATGTTCATGACCCTATTGTCCCTGTCTCCCAGTTCATGACTCAATTGTCCCTGCCAACCTGTTCTTGACCCCATTGTCCCTGTCCCCATTGTTCATGACCTTCCTGTCCCCCCATTGTTCATGACCCCATTGTCCCTGTCCCCATTGTTCATGACCCCATTCTCCCTGTCCCTCAATGTTCATGACCCCATTTTCCCTGTCTCCCCAGTTCTTGACCCATTTTCCCTGCCTCTCAATTCTTCACCACAATGACCACATTGTCCCTGTTCCCCACTTCTTGACCCCATTGTCCCTGTCCCCCAATATTCATGACCCTATTTCCCCCAGTTTTTGACCCCATTGTCCATGCTCCCTTGTTCTTGAACCCATTGTCACTGTCTTCCCCCTTCTTGACCCCATTGTCCCTGTCCTTTCATTGTTCTTGACCCCATTGTCCCTGTTCCCCACTTCTTGACCCCATTGTCCCTGTTTCCCTGTTCTTGACCCCATTGTTCCGGTCCCCCATTGTTCATGACCTTCCTGTCCCCCCATTGTTCTTAAACCCATTGTACCTGTCCCGCAGTTGTTGACCCCATTGTCCCTGTTCCCAGTTCTTGGCCTCATTGACCCAATGTTACCTGTCCGCATTTCTTGACCCCATTATTCTGTCCCCCTGTTCTTGACCCCATTCAACCTGTCCCTCTGTTCTTGACTCCATTGTCCCTGGCCCCCTCGTCTTGATCCATTTTGTATCGCCTGCAGGAATTGCAGGAGACGACACCTACCAGTCTTCCCGTGTGCCCGTGCCTGTCTCGTGTATTCCAAGGTTAACAGTTTCGGAAGAAGTTTCTCATTCGAGAACTAAAAGTCCAATTGCTACAGAGATAGGGTCATAAATGCCCCTTGGGAACCTCCATATGTTGATTAGGTCAAGGGTCACATATCAAGGTCAAAGATCGTATGAGGTCAAGTTATAAAATGGCTGAAAACATCAAATTGGTATTATTTCGCATAGTAAAAGTCCAATGCTGCAAAACTTGGATTCATAGATGTCCTTCTAACCTTCCATATGATAATGAGGTCAAAGTTCGTGAAGCAAGTTTAAATAAACTGAATACTTCAAAAAACTTTGATCATAGATGCCCCTTGGGAACCGTCATATAGAATGAGGTCAAAAGTCACATACCAAAGGTCAAAGGTTATAAGGTCAAGTTTATAAATAGGCTGAAGACCTCAAATTGGTTTCATTCGAGAAGTAAGTCCAATAGCTACGGAACTTTGGATCATAGTGCACCTTGGGAACCTTCATATAATAAATAGAAGATCAAAAGTCACATATAGGGCAAAGTCACCTAAGTCAGTTTATAAAATGAAGGAAAGGTGGGTCGCGAAAGCAGGCGACCATTTTTGTTCGAGAACAGCTTGTTCCTATTCCCCATTGTTCTTGACACCCTTCTCCCGGTCCCCAGTTCTTGACCCTATTTGACCCCATTGTCCATGCCCCCCCTTGTTAATGCCCCCCATTGTCCATGTACCCCTGTTCATGTTCCCCTAATTCCTGACCCCCCTTGTCCCTTCCCCCTTGTTCATGACTTCATTATACTGTCCTCCATTGTTCATTCCCCATTGGCCGTGCCACTTCTTGTTTCCATACCCCATTGTCACTGTCCCATGTCCCTGTCCAATTGTCCCCTTTCCCCCCGTTCCCATGACTCATATCCCTGCCCTCCATTGTTTCATTAATCCATTCCCTGTTCAGGACAACCATTGTCCCGCCCCCGTTTCTTGCTCTATTATTCATGACCCACTGTACATAAACATAACCCATTATTCCTGTCCCCATTGATCATGATCCTTTGTCCCTGTCCCCCGTTGTTTTCATGACCCCATTGTCCTGTCCACTGTTCTTGACAGCATTGTCCCATTTCCCTCAGTATTTCTTGACCCTATGACTCGTTGTCCTATTTGTTTTTTGATCCCATTGTCCCTGTCCCTTCATTGTTTCTTCACCCCTTAACCCAATTGTCCCTGTCCCATTGTTCATCGCCCCATTGTCCCTATTCCCAAATTTCATGACTCCATTGTTCCTGTCCTTCCCCCGTTTCTTGATCCCATTGTCTTGTTCCCAGTTTCTTGACACTCATTGTCTCTGTCCCAGTTCTTGACCCGATTGACCCAATTGTCCCCTTCTCCACTGTTCTTAACCGCATTGTCTCTGTCCCCCTTTTCTTGACCCCATTGCCCCTGTCCCTTTCTTCTTGAACCCATTGTCCTTGTACCCCGTTCATGACCCCATATTATCCCTGTCCCTTGTTGTTCATGACCCCATTGTCCCTGTCCCGCTGTTCTTGACTTCATTGTCCCTGTCCCATTGAGCTTGATTCCATTGTCCATGTCCCCCACATGGAACACGTCAGGTAAGTCATCAATTATCTTGTCCATTAAGTCGTCAATTTCCTAACTCGACAGGTAAGTCGTCATTACTAATCCGTTTAAACGATTTAGTAATTCGTTTGAATAATTTAGTATTTCATTTGAACGGATTACTAATCCTTTTGAACGATTTAGTAATTCGTTTGAACGGATTACTAATCCGTTTTATTTAGTAATTCGTTTGAACGGATTACTAATCCGTTTAAACGGATTACTAATCCGTTTAAACTGATTACAAATCCTTTTGAACGATTTAGTAACTCATTTGAACGGATTACTAATCCGTTTGAACGATTTTGTAATTCGTTTGAACGGATTACTAATCCGTTTGAACGATTTAGTAATTCGTTTGAACGGATTACTAATCCGTTTGAACGAATTACTAATCCGTTTAAACGGGTTACTTATCCGTTTGAACGATTTAGTTCCTCATTACCCTGTATGGACGTATGCCCTGAGATTGACGGCGCTTGCCCTGTGCTGCTCATGTGTGGAGTATGCTTGCCCTGTATGGGAGGGGTCAGCCCAGAAGCTTGACCCATCGTTGGATGCCTCCTGCCAAGTATCTGGTATGGAGCGCCCTGTGCTTGGACAGAGGCCGGCTGCTGACCGCCTTAGGTCCGGGGTAGTTTCTTAGGCAAGTCCGGTCCTTTGAAATAGTCTCTAAGGAGTTTGGGGGAGTTGGCTTGTGGAAAGAAAGACTTGCTGTCAACCAAGTGGCATCTATTGGTGTTGAGCCTGGTGAGCATCTTCCGCCTGGGGCTGGTTTCTCGTGGGCTGAGTGGCGGTGTCTCAGCTGATTGAGATCCAGAATCGGCCGATCAAAGGTTTCCTTGCAGAAGTGAGTCTACCTGGAATCAGATCAGGACACTGGATCATCTCTTGCTCTGCCCAATGTTGGTGCAACAATGCACAGACAAGGAACTTGCAGAATTCAGTGAAGCAGCCAGACATTGTACCCACCTCTCTGGCTAGATCACATTTGAGAACCACTGTGTTTGGATACGATAAGAAGAATTTCCAATTTTAATAATCATTGGTATTGTTCAATTGGCGATCTTTTAAGCAATGCTGTTTCCTTGGTATACAAGCTTAAATGCAGCTCCTTTGATTCAGAAATTGATCTTCTCTTTCCTCCTCCTCTTCTTGAGTCATGTCTTAATTTGGGTGTTTCCATAAGGTGAGACCCTTCTGTCTGACACCCTTATGAATTCGGAAACCTTAACGGAATAAACCACACGGTTTATGTGGTTTATCCCGTTAAGGTTTCCGAATTCATAAGGGTGTCAGAAAGAAAGGTGTCACCTTATGGAAACACCCTCTTAATTGTCTTCTTCTGTATCAGATTATTCGTCCATTACTATTATGTCAGACAACTCTTTTGGCATCAACTCTCCTGATGGCCACTTGTATCTAGTGCACCATCATTTAACTTCCAACCATGATCATCTGGTGGAGGAATTTCTGGCTCTGCCACATCTGCCTGGTACCAAATCAGGGCTTGATAATTGGCTCTCTGGATGTGCATCCTCAACAAATCACTCATACGAGTGCTCTGGCACATCAGTTGATCTTCCAAGGCTTAAGAAGGCATCGAGATACTTGTCACGTTTTGACTTAACCCAGTCTACCTGAGCCATTTTTGTAACAAGCTCCCGACCCCCCCGTGATTTTCGTTACTGAACATCCGATTCCTGTAAATTTGGTACCACAGGGTAGCTTGGAGCTTCTTCTTTCCATTGGTATCAAAATAAGTGCCAACATCCCCAACTGTTGTGCCAACTGTTGAGGAAAGTATGAAAATACATGTACTGATTATAGGGTGGAAAATTGATATTTCGCAATTTTAGCGACTCAAAAACATTATTATAGCACTAAAATGCTCTCATTTTTATAAAACTAGTCATTTTCCATCAAGTAGAGCCAAAAACCGCATGAAAATTGGATATTCCTAACATTTTTGGTGAAAAATTGAATTTTCCCCCATGTGTGTCTATGGAAATTGACAATTTTGCTAACATGCGAACTTTATGACGTCATTGTGACGTAATGCTAGGCGTGTTGTTACTCATTTTGGTATCAATGGAAAGAGGAGGACCATAGCTATCTATTGGTACCAAAATCAAGTGCCTGTGATGTTTCTGTGTTGTGCTAGGCATGTTGATACTTTCTCCCGAAGGGGGGGGTGGTTGCATTTTGGCAGCCATTTTGAAAAAGCGCCCTCACCGTTTAACCCAGGGTGGGGATTTTTGCAGACAATCTGAATTCAGTTGCTTATGGTATAAGCTTCACAAAAATGGTTGTCTCCAAAAATCGGGGGGGGGGGGTGCAGGGGGGGTCATGGTAGCCCGTAGTCTATTTACAAGAAATCAAATGTCGTATCGTACCAGTTACGACTTTATTGAACTCAACAGAAATTCAATTTTGAGTGCAACAAAGTCGTATCTACACCTAGATAGGCCTATTTAGCTTAATAACTCTGCAATATTTTAATACTGTCACCTGAAATGTATATCAAATTAAGCGTAATGATCTACTTTTTCATATTATATAAATAACTCAATTTCGCCAAAAATGTCAGCTACGACTTTGTTGCACTCACATGACGAAACATCTTTGATAGCATGTTAGAAAATATATAAGTGCTATCTTTATTGTAGACCAAAATATGCCATACACGATAACTTTTTAAAAGGCGTTTCAAATATTTTTTCCACAGACTAACCCTAACGCCACCAAAACACCAAAAACTCCAATGCACTGAGTGAGATAAATGCACAAAGTCCCGAATGCAGCAATGACGTCATCGAACGAAGACACATACGGGCACGAAATCGCTGGCACACCGCCGTAGCCTGATATCCACAGGTCATGGGAGTGGGCTCCTGGTTCGAGACCTACCAGAGTTTCCAACGTTCCTCTTTCCCCTCTTCCATTATTCTTTCATTCCCTCCCGGGAGATAGATACATGCTTCTAAAAGATAAAAGATAGGGCCATTTTTTTTCTCACTCGCCCTGTATAACTAAAGTTACGACCATTTTACATTAGACGTGTGAATTTCACATTTGTCCCATTTTTGCATTGTGTTCTATGGGAAGGCAAAGTAGGTGCATCCTACGGTCACGGTACCATACAAAACACACCAAGGATCAAAAATGATCCGGGAAAATGATACAAGAGGAGTATACCAACCTAATGTAGGGAACAAGATTAAGACAAGCTAAACTAAAGCAGAATGCACACCATTTTTTTTTCATACAAGAATATGCAACCACAGACAAAGAACCAAAAACTGACATGGAACGTACGGCAACGTTCGATGACCAAATGTAGTCATTTCCAAAGCCTATCATTTATAGAAGGAATGTCCCTACTCTGACCATACTTACAGTATGGAGGTGGGTGTCGCATATGAAAATAGAGAAACAGATTTAATTATTTTATTATTGAAATCATGCTTTAAAAACACAGTCATAATACACTTATATTTTTCTCTTTTCTTATTTCTTCGTTCTTCAAAAAAATCTTGATCATCTGATTCAAGCCATAAAGTATCATGGATATAAATATTAGACCAAATGGATATTAGACCATATGAACATTAGACAAAATGGATATTAGACCAAATGAACATTAGACCAAATGGGCATTAGACCAAATGAGTATTAGACTAGATGAATATTAGACCAAATGGATATTAGACCAAATGGGTTTAGACCAAATGGATATTAGACCAAATGGATATTAGACCAAATGGGCTTTAGACCAAATGGATATTAGACCAAATGGGGTTTAGATCAAATGGATATTAGACCAAATGGATATTAGACCAAATGGCACATTAGACCAGATGCGTATTAGACCAATTGGCATTAGACCAATTCGGTTATAGACGATATGGATATTAGACCAAATGGGTTTAGACCAAATGGATATTAGACCAAATGGATATTAGACCAAATGGTTTTTAGTCTAAATGGTTATTAGACTAAATGGTATTTGACCAATTGGAGTTAGACAAAATGGCCATTAGACTAATTGGGATTAGACCAAATGGCAAGTCACCTTCGCGAATGCGACGTTTTCACACTTATAAAGCATTAACATTGCCAATTTCAAACGTTTGTTCTGGAACTTGCGTTTTTGTGATCAAACTTTTTGGAAATGTCTTTCCACAAATCGAATTGTGGTTGCATCTTATCGTGTGGCAAATTCAAGGCGAAATGTCCAAAAAATTGCCTTTCCTCGCGAATGCACCATTTTCAAACTTATAATGCATAAACAAGGCCAATTTTAAACGTTTGTTCTGCAACTTGGTTTTTGTGATCAAACTTTTGGAAATGTCTTTCCACAAATTGGAAATTGTGGTTGCATACTCTTATATGTGGGCAATTTCAAGGCCAAAATTCAAACAAAACTGCTTTCTTTGCGAATTGCACCATTTTCACACTTATAATGCATAACAAGCACAATTCCAAAGTTTTCTGAGAAACTTGCGATGTTTGTGATCAAACTTTTGGAAATGACTTTCCACAAATCAATTGTGGTTGCATCTCTTTATGTAGGGCAAATTTCAAGGCAAATCCTAACAAAAATTCCTTCTTTGCGAATGCACCAATTTCACCATATAATGCACTAACAATGCCAATTTCAAACGCTTTGTTCTGGAACTGCGTTTTTGTGAGCAATTTTTTGGAAATGCTTTACACAAAACATCGAATTGTGGTTAACATTTGTTATATGGGGCAAGGTCAGGCGAAATTCCAACAAAAACTTTCCTTTCTTCGCGAATGAACATTTTACACTTATAATGCATTAACAATGCCATTTTAAACGTTGTTCTGGAACTTGCGTTTTTGTGATCAATCTTTTTGGACAATGTGTTTATACAAAGCGAAGTGTGGTACATTTTTATATGTGGGGCAAATTCAGGCGAAATCCAACAAAAACTTCCATTTCCATTCGCGACGACACCCTTTTCACACTATAATGCATTAACAATGCAAATTCAACGTTTGTTCTGGAACTTGCGTTTTTTGTGATCAAATTTTGAACTGACTGTCCACAAACGAATTGTGGCTTGACATTCTTTATGTGGCGGCAAAGTTCCCAGGCGGAAATTACAACACAAAACTTGCCTTCTTCGCGAATGCCATTTCACACTTATAATTGCATAACAATGCCAATTTCAAACGTTAGTTCTGGAACTTGCGTTTTGTGATCAAATTTTGGAAATGTCTTTCCACAAAACGATTGTGGTTGCTCTTTATATGGGGGCAAAAAAAAAAAAAGTTCTAAGGTGAAATTACAGGCAAAAATCTTGCCTTTCTTCGCGAATGCACCATTTTCACACTTATAATGCATAAAAATGGCCAATTCAAACGTTAGTTCTGGCACTGCGTTTTTTGATCAAACCTTTGGCAATGTTTTCTACCAAAGTCGAGTTGGTTGCCTCTCTTATTATGGGGTCAAATTTCAAGGCGAAATTCCAACAAAAACTTGCGCTTCTTCGCGAAGCCCATTTTCACACTATAATGCATGACAATGCCACTTCATACGTTTGTTCTGGAACTTTGGTTTTTGTGATCAAACCTTTGGAAATGTCTTTTCACAAATTGCATTGTGTGAATATCTTATATGGGGCAAATTTCAATTCGGAAATAACAACAAAAACTTGCCTTCTGTGCGAATGCACCATTTTCACAATTATAATGCATAACATGCCAATTTCAAGTTGTTCTGGAACTGCGTTTTTGTGATCCAAACTTTGGAACTGACTTCCACAAATCGAATGTGGTGCATCTCTTATATGTGGGCAAATTTCAAGGCGAAAATTACAACAAAAACTTGCATTATCTTCGCGAATGCCACAATCTTTCACCAACTTATAAGCATAACAATGACAATTTCATAATTTAGTTATGGAACTGCGTTTTGATGACAACATTTGGAAATACTTTCCATAAATCGAGTTTTGGGTGCATCTCTTATATGTGGGGCAAATTTGAAGGCAAAATTCCAACAAAACTTGCCTTCTTTGCGAATGCACCATTTTCCCACCTTATAATGCATTAACAATGCCAATTTCAAACGTTTAAGTTCTGAACTTGCTTGTGTTTATCAAACGTTTGTAAATGACTTTCCACAAATCGTAGTGTGGTTGCATCTCTTCTCTGTGGGGCAAATTTCAAAGTGAAATACAGCAAAAATCTTGCCTTTCTTCGCGAATGCACCATTTTCACACTTATAATGCAGTAACAATGCCAATTATCAAACGTAGTTCTGAACTTGCCGTTTTTGGGATCAAACTTTTTGGAAATGGTCTTTTCTACAAATCGAGTTTGTGGTTGCCTCTCTTATAGGTGGGGCAAATTTTTTTCAAGGCGAATTCAACAAACTTGCCTATTCTTCGCGAATGCACCATTTCACAACTTATAATGCATTAACAATGCCAATTATCATACGGAGTTCTGAAACTTGCCCGTTTTGTCATCAAACTGTTTGGAAATGTTCTTTCCACAAATCGAATTGTGGTTGCATCTATTATATGTTGGGCAAATTTCAAGCAAAATTCCAACAAAACTTGCCTTTCTTTGCGAATGCCACCAGTTTCACACTTATCATACATTAACAATGCCAATTTCAAACGTTTGTTCGGAACTTGCGTTTTTGTGATCAAACTTTTTTTGGAAAAGACTTCCCACAAATCGAATTGTGGTTGCATCTCTTATTGGGGGCAAATTTCAAGGCGAATTACAACAAACTTGTGCCTTTCTTCGCGAATCACCATTTTCACATTTAATGCATTACATGACAAGTTCAAAAGTTTAGTTCGGACTTGCGGGGGGGTTTTTGTGATCAACATTTTGGAAATGTCTTCGCATAAATCGCGTTGTGGTGCATTCTGTTATATGTGGGGCAAATTGAAAGGTGAAATTCCAGCAAAAACTTGCCTTTCTCGCGAATGCACCATTTTCACACTTATAATGCATTAACAATGCCAATTTCAAACGTTAGTTCTGGAACTTGCGTTTTTGTGATCAAACTTTGGAATTAACTATTCCACAATCGATTGTGGTTGTATCTCGTATATGTGGGGCAAATTTCAAGGCGAAATTACAACAAAAACTTGCCTTTCTTGCGAATGCAACCATTTTCACACTTAAATGGCTTAACATGCCAATTTCAAACGTTTGTTCTGAACTTGCTTTTCTTGTTGGTATCAACTTTTTGGAAATGACTTTCAAAATCTAATTGTTGTGGCATCTCTTATATGTGGGCCAACTGGCAAGGCAATTCCACAAAAACTTGCCTGTCTGCGCGAATGCACCATGTTCACACTTATAATGCTTAACATGCCAATTTCAAACGTTTGTTTCTGGACCTTGGTTTTTGTGATCAACTTATTGGAATGTCTTTCCACAAATCGAATTGTGGTGCCAGCGCTAATATGTGGGGCAAATTTCAAGGCGACATTCCCACAAAACTTGCCTTTTCTTCGCAATGCCACCATTTTCACACTTATAATGCATAAACAATGCAATTTCATACGTTAGTTCTGAAACTTGCGTTTTTGTCATCAAACTGTTTGGAAATGTCTTTCCACAAGTCGAATTGTGTTTGCATCTATTATATGTGGGGCAAATTGCAAGGCAAAATTCCAACAAAACTTGCCTTTGTTGGCGAATGCACCATTTCCACCCTTAAAACATTAACATGCCGAATTTCAAACGTTGTTCTGGAACTTGCGTTTTTTGGATCAAACGTTTTGGAAAGAACTTTCCACAAATCGAATTTGGGTTGGCATCTCTTATATGGGGGCAATTTCAAGGCGAAATTACAACAAAACTTAGCCTTTCTTCGCGAATGCCCATTTTTCACACTTATATGCATTCACATGACAATTTCAAAAGTTAAGTGTTCGGGAACTTTGCGTTTTGTGATCAAACATTGTGGAAATGTCTTTCCATAAATCGAGTTGTGGTTGCATCTGTTATATGTGGGGCAATTTGAAGGTGAATCCAGCAAAATTTTGCCTTTCTTCGCGAATCACCCTTTCACACTTATAAATGCATTAACAATGCCAATTTCAACTTTAGTTCTGGAACTTTGCGTTTTTGTGATTCAAACTTTTTTGGAACTGACTTTCCACAAATCGAATTGTGGTTGCATCTCTATATGTGGGCAAATTTCAAGCGAAATACAACAAAAACTTGCTTTCTTTGCGAATGCACCATTTTTCCACTTATATGCAGACAATGCCAATTTTCAAACGTTTGTTCTGGAACTGTGCGTTTCTGTGATCAAACGTTTTGGAAATGAACTTTCCAAAATCGAATTTGTGGTTCTACATCTCTTATATGTTGGGGCCAATTGCAAGGCGAATGTCAACAAAAACTTGTCTTTCTTCGCGAATGCACCCATGTTCACACTTATAATGCCATTACCCATGCCAATTTTCAACGTTTGTTCTGGAACTTAAGTTTTTGTGATCAAACTTATTGGAAATGTCTTTCCACAAATCGAATTGTGTTGCATCTCTATATGTGTGGGCAAATTTCAAGGCGAAATTCAACAAAACTTGCCCTTTCTTCGCGAAAGCACCATTTTCTCTTCTAAAGCATTAACAGTGCCAATTTCAAACGTTTTGTTTCTGGAACTTGCGTTTTTGTGTCAAACCTTTTGGAAAGTCTTCCACAATGAATTGTGGTTGCCTCTCTTATTTGTGGGGCAAATTCAAGGCGAAATTACAAAAAAACTTCCTTTCTTCGCCGAATCGCAAACCATTTTTTCACACTTATATAATGCCTTAACATGACAATTTCAAAAGTTAGTTCTGGAACTTGCGTTTTTTTTGTGATCAAACCATTTTGGAAATGTCCCTTCCTAAATCGAGTTGTGGTTGCAATCTCTTATATGTGGGCAAATGTGAATGTGAAATTCCAGTCAAAAACTTGCCTTTCTTTCGCGGAAGGCACCCTTTTTCACACTTATAATGGCATTAACAATGCCAAATTCACAACGTTAGGTCTGGAACTGCTTTTATGTGATCAAATATTTTGGAAATGTTCTTTCCACAAAATCGAGGTGTGGTTGCCTCTCTTATATGTGGTGGGCAAATTTCAAGGCGAATTCCAGGCAAAAAATGCCTTTCTTCGCGAATGCACATTTTCCCCCTATAATGCATAACAATGCCAATTCAAACGTTAGTTCTGAAACTTGCGTTTTTGTGATCAAACATTTTGTAACTGACTTTCCACAAATCGAAATATGATTGCATCTCTTATATTGTGGGGCAAATTTCAAGGCGAATTCCAACAAAAACTTGCCTTTCTTCGCTAATGCCCCATTTTCACACTTCTAATGCATTAAACAATGAACAATTTTTCAAAAGTTAGTTCTGGAACTTGCGTTTTTGTGATCAACATTTTGGAATGTCTTTCCATAAATCGAGTTGTGGTTGCATCTGTTAATGTGGGCAATTTGCAGGTGGAAATTCCAGCAAAAATTTGCCTTTCTTCTTCGCGAATGCACCATTTTCACACTTATACATGCCATTACAATGCCAATTTCACGTTTGTTTCTGGAACTTGCGTTTTGTGATCAAACTTTTTGGCATGATTTCCACAAATCGAATGGTGTTTTGCAGCTCTTATATGTGGGGCAAATTTCAAGGCCGAATTACAAGCAACATACTGGCCTTCTTTGGATGCCCATTTTCACACTTAGAAGGCCTTAACAATGCCAATTTCAAACGTTTGTTCTGGAACTTGCGTTCTTGTTATCAAACTTTTTGGAATGACTTTCCAAAAATCGATTGGTGGTTGCAATCTCTTATTATGTGGGGCCAATTGCAAGGCGAAATTCAACAAAAACTTGTCTTTCTTCCGAATGCACCATGTTCACACTTATAAAATGCATTAACAATGCCATTTCAAACGTTTGTTCTGGAACTTTGCGTTTTTGTGATCCAAACTTATTGGAAATGTCTTTTCACAAATCGAATTGTGGATTGCAGCTTCTAATATGTGTGGCAAATTTCAAGGCGAAATTCCACAAAAACTTGCCTTTCCTTCGCGAAACACCATTTTCATATTATAATGCATTACAGTGCCAATTTTCAACGTTTGTTCTGGAAACTTCGTTTTTGTGATCAAACCTTTTGGAAAAGTCTTTCCACAAATTGAATTGTGGTTGCTCTCTTATATGGGTGGCAAATTTCAAGGCGAAATTACCAACAAAAACTTGCCTTTCTTCGCGAATGCCCCATTTTCCACACTTATATAATGCAATTAACAATGTACAATTTCAAAAGTTTTTCTGGAACTGCGTTTTTGTGATCAACCATTTTTGAAATGTCTTTCAAATCGAGTTGTGGTTGCATCTCTTATTGTGGGGCAATTTGAAGGTGAAATTCCAGAAAAATCTTGCCTTTCTTCGCGATGCACCATTTTTCACACTATAAAGGAGTAGGATAGAGGGTGGAGATGAGGAGCAGCATGCATTACAATGCCAAATTCCAAAACGTTAGGTTCTGGAACTTGCGTTTATGTGATCAAATCTTTGGAAATGTCTTTCCACAAACGAGTTGTGGTTGCCTCTCTTAATGTGGGGCAAATTTCAAGGCGAAATTCCAGCAAAAACATGCCGTTCTTCGCGAATGCACCTTTTCCACTATATGCATTTACAATGCCAATTCCAAACGATTACTTCGGGAACTTGCTTTTTTGTGATCAAACATTTTTGGAAATGACTTTTCCAAACCGAGTTGTGGTTGCATCTCTATATGTGGGGCAAATTTCAAGACGAAATTCCAACAAAAACAAAAAAGTTGCCTTTCTTCGCTAATGCACCATTTTCACACTTATAATGCATTAACAATGAAATTTCAAAAGTTAGTTCTGGAACTTGCTTTTTGTGATCAAATATTTTGGAAATTGCTTTCCACAAATCGAGTTTGTGGTTGTATCTCTTATATTTGGGGCAAATTTCAAAGCCGAAATCCAAAAAAAACTTTAATTTCTTCGTGAAATTCACATTTTCCATTTATAATTCATTAATAATGCCAATTTCCACACTTTTTTTCTGGCACTTGCGTTTTTGTTAATCAAACTTTTTGGAACTGTCCTTTCCCACAATCGAATTGTGGTTGCATCTCTCTATGTTGGGGCAAATTTCCAAGGGCGAAACTTCCAACAAAAACTTGCCTTTCTTCGCGAATTCACCATTTTCAACCTTATAATGCATTAAATAGGGCCAACTTTTCCAAACGTTTGTTCTGGAACTTGGCTTTTTCAAAGTTTTTTGAAATGTCTTTCCACAAATTGAATTGTGGTTGCCAATCTCTTATATTGGGGCAATTTTTCAAGGCGAAATCCACAACCGAAACTTGCCTTTCTCGCTAATGCACCCTTTCACACTTTATTCAAGATTCGACCATTCCTATTTCAAACGTTTGTTCTGGAACTTGCGTTTTTGTTGATCAAACTTTTTGGAAATTGTTTTCTACTTCCCCCCCACACATCGAATTGTTGTTGCATCTTTTTATATGTGTGGCAAATTTCAAGGCGAAATTCCAACAAAAACTTGCCTTTCGTTCGTGAATGCCTTTTTCACACTTACAATGCATTAACACTGCCAATTTCAAACGATTTTGTTCTTGAACTTGTGCTTTTGTGATCACACGTTTTGGAAAGTCCTTCAACAAATCGAATTGTGGATGCAGTTCTGATATGTGGGGCAAATTTCAAGGCGAAATTCCCACAAAAACTCGCCTTTCAGGAATAAATTAAAAATATTAACACTTATAATGCATTAACAATGCCACATTCAAACGTATGTTCTGGAACTTGCGTTTTTTTGTGATCAAACTGTTTGGAAATGCTTTCCACACATGAATTGTGTGTTTGCATCTCTTATGTGGGGCAATTTCAAGGCGAAATTCCAACAACAACTTGCCTTTCTTCGCAATGCACCATTTTCACACTGTATATATGCATTAACAATGGCCAAATTTCAAATTTGTGTGCTTGAACTTGCGTTTGTTTTGTGATCAACTTTTTGGAAATGTCCTTTCACAAAATTGAATTGTTGTTGCATCTCTTATATGTGGTGCAAATTTCAAGGCAAATTCCAACAAAAACTTGCCGTTTTTCGCAAGCACCATTTTCACACTTATGCAATTACATCAATTTCCAACGATTGTTCTGGAACTTACGTTTTTGTGATCAAACTTTTTGGAACTGTCCTTTCAACAAATCAATTTGTGGTGTATCTCTTATTGTGGGGGCAATTTCAAGGCGAAATTCAAACAAAAACTTGCCTTTCTTCGCGAATCCTCATTTTTCACACTTATAATGCCTTAACAATGCCAATTTGAAACGATTGTTCTGGAACTTGCGTTTTTGTGATCAAACTTTTTGAAATGTCTTTCCACAATCGAATTGTGGTTGCATCTCTTATATGTGGGGCAAATTTCAAGGCGAAATTCCAACAAAACTTTGCCGTTCTCCTTCGCGAG
>JAMKCH010034368.1:0-19978 GCA_023653785.1 Ophioderma brevispina
AGAAAAGGCAGTGACCCCATAGAGCCTGTAGAACCCCATCACACTTGGCCTGTAATTTGCAAAGTAATGACCATCACCTTTTTAAATATTTCATTTGGTGTTCAAGTAAAATAGATGAAGGAATTGACACATCTTTCAGAAGAATCCGACCATTCTGAAAATTTACCCCCAGGAGGACTTGAGCCTTTTTTACCATATAGTTATTAAAATACAAGCCATAGATAGGGCAAAAACATACCTTTTTTTTAATCCTTGGGACATGACCAAAAATGTTGGAACACATTTAAGGACAATTGACATATTTCGTAATTTCTAACCCATGTACAAAACTTGCCCCCTTATTTCTGAAAATGCACAAAGAGGATTTTTGGGGACTTTTAGTATATTATTCTAGACACATTTCTGCCACCAATTCTGACCATTTTCAGCTTGTTCCCAGAAATTTCCACATTTCATTGTTTATTTTATAATACTCTTGGCCTAATAAGACTTTTTTTGAACTGACGTTCTTCTTAACTAATATTTTGCCTGTGCTAGGAACTTAAGGGGTTTGGGTCATATATACTTCCCGCCATAATTTACGTTCAAACTTGGCATAAAATACGGTTTCATTGATATGAACAAAAAATTCAGAAAAACAAACAGACTCGACGATGCTTTGAGCTTAAACCACATAAACTACATACGTCTATGGAAAAATCATTGTGTTGTGACTTTTAATATAGATAGGTGTGCACTCAGTCAGACTTTCTCATAAAACCAAAAAAATATGGGGTAATCGGACCCTTTGAAGAAATTGCATGAGACAATCTCCATTTTCCTTGAAAAAATTAAACACTGCAACATCTTAGTGCTTATAGCTCCTGACAAAAAACGCAGAATAATACGCAACACACACAGTCTCTTGGTGTTGCGGGACCGCTCGTGTTGATCACATCGGGCATCCCTTTGTGCGACATGATCACATAAGGAAATACAATCTAAAATCTGGATGATTTCAAATATTAGTCTTCTTCGCTGCACATCCCCCCCCCCTTTTCTATAGTTTATGTTCTGCATCCGAGTTTTGTTTCATTTACATTTTGTTTATCCTAGATCTGCAGTTTGTGGCAGGAGGGGCGAATCACTTTCCCGGTTTGACCTATATAATTAGGGTTTTGATAGCTTTATCTTAATGACCGACATGTCAATGAGGATTCTTCACCTGACCTCAATGTAAGAGGAAATTTCAATAAAATAATGCTGTATTGGGGGAATAGGCACACTAGTTGCCTTTGACCTGTGAATGGAAAGCAGAGCTTAAATCTGGTGACCTTAAAAAAGAGTCTGCCACCCGCTGTATTTACAAAAACTTGCTAGCAAGTGGTTTAAATGAAAAACAATTTATCCTGAATTACAGAAATGAACTAGATTCCTGAAAGTAAGCTCATTGATCACTTGGGTGAAAGGCGAATGTTATATCAAGATGGAGAGCCGTTAGTGTGCTAGAGTTGGTAATATCAACCACATTGTTGCCAGTCCACAACAAGACAAACTTCAGAGTTTTAATGTTTTAATATGTTAAAAAAAACTGTTGGTTGTTTTATTGTCCAGTATCTCAACTCCAGCATGTTGAATTCAGAAGAAGCGATAAGAGTCATTTTATTTGTAACCCTCAGTCCATAAGCAGGTCAATTCCTTCGACGTAATTGGAATGTTGCCATGTTGCGAGTCCATTCCATTTAATGTGCAGCTGTTCTCAGTCCTATGCATTGTCCCTGTGGTTTGGTCTTGTCCTGGAATGGCTTGGTCTCATCTTAGATAGATGGTAAGGCCTGGTTGAAGACTTCATCACTGGTCCCAGGATGAATCACAGTTGGTTCTGTTCCATATGGCAATTGTGTCAAATCTGGGTCCATAGCCTAGAGTGCTGTCACAGAACCATCCATTTGATAGCTTTCTTCTACCAGGAAGTTTGCTAAATGATCATTCTACTTTTGACTAACCACGGACCTGCAATGGTTTGGTTTTTTACTTTGGTTTTTTAGACTACAATGTGCAAGCGGATTCAAAATATCAGTTTCAGGAAATTGAATTACTTTGCCTCAAGCTTTTAGTGCCATGTTCTTGATAAAATCTTAGGCTAATATTTGGCCTCAATTATGTTTCTGGTGTTAGCCACCTGATGCTAAGTTCAGGTTGTCGCTACACTTCAAGTTACCAGTCTACAATTGTCTCAACCAATTTCTGATTCCTTCTTCTTAAATACAACTATCAGTGCATTTGAAAAATATTTGAAATTTGCAGGAATAGCTTAAGGTGAATGATGTCTGTAGAATTCTCATTATAAGTTACCTTTTCCACTTGTAGAATTGACAAGAAAAGTCAAGAACGGCAGTGTTCCAAGATACATTCTCCCATTCAATTACGTGTTGTAGTAAGTGTGCCGTTCTGACTGTAAGGACTAAAATCTCCGATCTGTCCTTATAGGTTGCTTCTGGTCTTATCATTTGGCAGGGGTATTTTCGGATAACCTGCTCTTGTTACATTACATGCTAAAATCTGCTTATTTGCTGATTTTGTCGATTTGCTGAATTTAGCAATCACTGATAGTGTCTTTTACTGGATCCTAAATATGAGCATATTTTCCAGGACTTGGTTCTACTGTTTCTTCCCCATACCTATATCATTAGCTTGACTCAAAATACTTTTCATTTCTCCCCCTTTTTCTTCGTTAGTCACTCAATTGAATTGTGATTCGGACCGGAGTTGGAGACTTTTTTTAAATTTCTGTGTTAGCATGTCCTGTCATTTCAGGAAAATCAAATAGATTATCTTATTATCTGAAAAATGGCTAAAATACAGAAATTATTGTACTTATGAGTGACACAATACCGAACACAACCCACTAACGGTCCCTTAGACCACATTAGGTCTATGGGACAATAACCGGCAACTTTGAGCATGGTTCTTTACCTTTATAACTCCACAGAGAAATACAACATTCACCGACTCAAAGTAACAAGCTAAATCACCAAATAACCAAATTTTGAACACAATGATGACCAGAAATTTTTTTTTTAGTTACAAATCGCCAAACTCGCACCGATCGTCAACCCGGCAGAACCAATATTCTTTAATAGGTCTCCAAATCTAGTAATTTTGCAAATCGATGTGAAATTGATTGCCGCGAGTAAATTTCCCATTCCTCAAAATTCACTGTCCAAAGCCACTTAGTTTGAGAAAAATACCAGTCCTACCATGTCCATCATGGAATTTTCAATCCCTTTCTTAATATAACTCGTGCCTTTCCAACTATTTAAAGCACTTTTTTTCCAGATGCCATGCAAGAAAGTAATCCACCCAAGATTTTTGATCCTTACGGCAGCCAGTTAGTGGTGTATAACATTAGATTTTTCTACATATGATTTATTTGACCAGAATATTTTTTATCTATCTTGGAACATCTGCTTGTGTTAATGCTACATGAGCTAACAGGCTTTGTTCTAAAAACACTAAATTTTGGATAGAAATAAAACAACAATAAAATACTAAAATGTAAAGGTTTCAAAATAAAGGTAGCTTATCACATTTAAAAGTACCTAGGGTCCATTAGACCCATTTTTTGGAGTGAAGGGGAAAAGTTTTGATGTAAGATTTTTCTAATTGTCTAACATCGTGTTGCACTTCCTTGCATTCATCATATCGGTCTTAAAGTGATTGAGTTCAGACATCACATGCACAGTCGGGTGGTTAGCGGAATGGTGTGTACTTCCGGAAAGTGCATTGAGCCAGGTCAGAGCAGACAACCAGTGTAGCAAATAACTTGAATTTGAGCAAAGATGCCACAGTAAACCATGCCAGCATTTCAAAAATTCCCTCACAAACTTGCAAGTGATTCTTCACCATTGCAGTGACATACCAGCTGTTCCTTTGTAGACAATCATCTACCCATGAAGGGGGCGCCATTCAAGTTGTACAGGGATCGCCGCACACCAGAAGTACACTGTTCCTACTTACAAAAAGTTTGACATGTGTAGTAAAAATTGTGAAAATGCATATTATGCAAGGTCACTAGAACATCTATCATCACATCCAACAATGACTCTGGAGTGCATTTTTTGCCAGGTTGATGGCATGGAGCATAATTCTAGTGCCAGCTTTCTCTTGTGTTGAAAACAGAGGAGGCATTGTGATCACTCCAGAGCCACTCAGTGACTTCAAAACCATCAGAAAACCTACAGCAAGGACAATAGACTGATTTTCTTTAAAATGAACCGTTGCCTCAGACACTACAAATTCACTCAAACAAACAGCAAAAGTGTCTTTGTTGGCCGAGCCATTCAGAAACAGTTTGTATTTTGGAATATAGTAAGATCCCATCACTTGGTGATCGGATTGAGTGGGCAGCACCTCGTCATCGATGCCCCAAAACTTTGATGGAGTCAACTCTGTCATATCACTGCATGTTATATTATCCCTCTTGAAGTCTTCATTTTGTACTTCTTCATAACTTGTTCATCTAGTCATCAAATGTCTTGAATAAATTAGAATAGACTAATTTAGTGATTGCAACATAGTCATATCAATTATGCAAGCCACATGGGGAAGCACACAAGCTTCATCAGCTCTGTCTTTGTTGTTTTGTGCATTGATCCATCTTCATTGAAGAGCACTGGTTATACTGGTGCAAGTTCATGTTACAGGACTACACCAAGATCAATGTCTCATGCCTTAGTTACGGACAGCAAATGTCAAAAGTGAACTTCCAGGGAACACAGGAGTTTCTTTGTCACAAGGTAGAGGCTACCTCGTCCTCATCGCTGCAAATGCCTTTGTCTTAGATCCCCAAACTCACTGATTTGCTCTCATGTGCCAATCTCTTCCCAACAAACTTGATCATTTGCGATTTTCCAGCTTCCTCAAGTGATGATGGCCTGTTTTCTTTCTTCGTGAGTTGCATCATATCTAGTAACAATATTGATCAAGGAATTTAACACAGTATCAAGGTCAAGTAGATTCTGATATTTGTTTATCAGGGCATCAATGATCTTCTCAACATCAGATACATCTCTTCTCAGCACTTTACCACATTGTTACCTCATCAAATATCATTTGGACACTTCATGCAATGTATCTGATGTAGATTGTTATCAAAACATGGTACCATCACATCAGATTTCAATGTTTATGCTTTTTTGACAAAAATATTGCATTTTTGGGACAAAAAAACTTAAGCCACTTTTGGGAATTAGATTGCATTTAGCTTCCAAAAGCTTTATTTGCCCATACTATATCAAAGATAGATCTATGACAAGTTAATACTATTGCCTAATAATTTTGTGATTTTGTTCATTATTTAAAGAAAATCACAAATGTCCTTGACTTTTAGCACAAAATGACTTTCTCAACAAAAAGCACCCCTCTTACACATTTTTACAACTAGTATCATCTAGACTTTTCATGGAACGTTTATAATATAGATCTATAACAAAATTCCCATGTCATATTCTAGTGCTTTGGGCTTAAAAAATATAAAAATCAGGATTTTCAAGTAATATTGAGGTATTTTTTACCAATAAACACTCCTGCAGCCAATTTTATACCTTAGTCATCATTTTCATCGTTTCCACGGCCATTTTACAAGTTTTTGGCAACTTCCCTATTAAAGATTTACCCACCCACCTTCCCGCTATTTTTAATTAGAATGCCTGTAAGGGTAGTGATAAAATAACATAAAACCTCATATGATATTGTAGGGAGCTAAAAACACCAAAAAATCTTGTTCCTTTGCAACTTGAGATTAAATGTCACTTTGGAGGCATTTCAGAAAAAAACATTAAATTTATGCATGCGTGTAACCAGGATCCTGTACCCCCCGGGTGCGGATCGTAAATGATCAAAACCACAATGGCAGTGGGTCCAGGGCAGGCGCGTAGCCAGCATGGTGGTTCTGAGGGGGCAATTTCCCGGTAGGTGCAAGATGTCCCGACGGCAAGCAAAAAATGTCCCGGTCGCAGAGCAAAAGAGTCTGAAAAAAGCGGGCTGATTTAACATGAATATCAGCCTTTATTTCCTTATTTCTTCCTAATTTTTTCTTCAGAGGGGAGAAGTCTGCCCCCACCCTGGTATGCCACTGGTTCCAGGGTGGGCTAGCCCGGCAAATATGCATTTTGTTTTTTCAATTTGAGCTTATTTCAATCCCCTCTGCTTCACACTTTTCTCCCTTTTTTTTCCTTCCCTGCAACCCCCCTGGCTATACGCGCATGTTTACATTTTCTGTCAAAAAAATCAATAAGTATTCAATGTAGTTACTCGGAGTGATCTAGAAACCAGTGGTTATAAGCTCTTCAGTGCTTTTAGGTGAAAGGTTACATAGATGTTTTGTTTCGTTTTTCTTCTCTATGAAAATGAATGGGTATTCACTGAAATTAACTTTAAGCAAGCAATCACTCCCGTTACAAAAGGTAGGCACAGACCTAATGCCGGGGAGCTAAAAATTAACCTTTGCCAGTACCTATAATACCCTTATTAACATGTAAATTCCTGCACCATCTACTGCCTTGTGCCTGGATTTCCCAGTGGGATTTTCTCTCCCTCTGGGTGCTCCCTACCTGCAAATTTAAAACTCCTTGCATCTCTATCCATCCTTTCGCAACACAGTTGGCTAGGATAGGTGGAAATCAATCTGATTGGCTCGACAGATGAGCAAATTAGGTTGATTTGGCAGATTGGCTTTATGGTTTGTCTGGGTACTAGGTTTTCTGAGCCCAATGTAAGGATTTAGAGGCGCCTGATCCTTGGGATAATCAGCGACTCAATTAGTGTGATTCCTATCTGGGGTACAGGACACAGATTCCCAGATGGGGTGAAGGTTGGCAACCCCACATGGGCATCAGGATGGGGGAGGCTGTCTCACAACTTTTCCCACAGTAGAGACAGCATCCTCTACCTCTCTTCTGTCATGTCAAACAAGTGTGGGTGCCAACTGTTGCTGTGACTATATACCCTCCTTTCCTTTACCCTCCTATTGAGTTAAATAGGTCCCATAGGTATTTAAGGGTCAACATTATTTAAACCTTTTGGTAATCATGTAACCCAAAAAGTGGAAACACTCCCCCCTTCCATCATGTCCTTCCGAAGAAGGATTCAGTTAAGAAACTAAAGAGAGATAAAGCCCCTGGAGTGGATAGTATTACAGCAGGAGTTCTTCAGTTTGGTGACCATTATTGAGGTACTTTACCAAGCTATTCAACAGATTCTTTACAGAAGGAAGAGTCCCCAGCAACTGGAAGAATGCATCTGTAGTTATTCTCCATAGGAAAGGAGATACATCTGACAACAAAAACTACAGGCCAATACGCCTTCTATCTATACCTGTATGTACAAGGTATTCTCACAGGTCCTCCTGAAAAGAAATGCTGAACACTTGGAACAACACCAAAACCAGAGCCCAAGCTGGTTTTTAGACCAGATTTTCTACCACTCTGTGGGGAATTCTTTCCCCCCCTGAAAAACAAGCTGGCTACGCTACTGCTGTTTCCCGTAATGCATTAATAACGAAGCATGATGTGGAAGTTTGTGAGATTTGTCAAGCTGGCTATGCACGTTCTTTTGAAAAGAATTTGAGCAGTTTGAGGGCCATTTCAACATTGTTTCGTTTTATATATATATATATATATATAATAATAGGATAAATTGGGTTGGAACGTGTACAATGGAGTGCCCGCTTTCATGCAAAATAATATATACGGAGAAATTGTGAGAGGAGCGAGACGTGTAGGTTTGCACCAAATACTATATTTTGTATTTGCAAATGCATTCGCATAGTGTCCTGTTGGTGTCGGTTTGTTAGTTTATTTGCATTCGTGTTTTGTTCCCGTTAGTTTTAGCGTGTTTTGGGTCATTATGTGTGTGTGTGGTGTGTGCGTGTATGTGTGACATTTGGTAGTGTTGTGTGTCTGGGTGTGTGAGGGCAGGTGGCGCTTGTTCCGGCGTGTTTCTTAATTTCACACCTCAAGGCCCTGTCCTCTGGGCCTGCTACTCATTGACTTTCTGCCTTCTTTCTTCCTTTGTTCTCCGTTTTCCTCCTTCCCTCCTTCTCCCTTCATGGCCTGTGGTTTTGGTCAATACTCCACTTCTCACCTCCTTAGTCACTCTATATCAACTATCATTGTCATTTGGGTTCTTGTTCCCTTGTGTGTGCGGTTGTACCTGCTTGTTGGTAGTATATAATTGTGTTGTCCTATTCCTCAGCATGTGAGTTATATTGCTTTTTCATCTTATTTCCATTTTAATTTATGCTCTCGATAGTCTACTACATTTGTCAATTTTATAATTTGGTTGTTTTTGTTTTTCCCTGTGGTCACTTTATTTATCCTCTGTTGTTCTTGTTTCATTTGTTTGTATATTACCTATGAAGAGCATGAGCTTGAAAGCTAGTAACTAATATATATTTGGTTCAACCTGCAAACTCTCGCCCTCTCCCCAATTTCTTCTTCTCCGTTATATATATAATATATATATATCTAATAATATATATAGTTTCAAATGCAAACAAGATGCGTACTGGAAACAGTGCTGAAATCAGGGTTGCCAAAAATTCGCAGACCAATTCGCGAGTGGGATGCGCGAAAAAGTCCCCAAACGTGTCCAAATTGACGGGGGAGGGTCCTTGTGTTATACATTTTGGACTCGATCTCAACTCATTTTTAGTAAAAACAAAAAAAAAACATATTGCATCATTATAAACATCATTGCATTAAATATATTGGCATATTACATGCCGTAAATTTTTGGAACTTAGGTTCAAGTAAGTCCAGAAAAGGATAGCTAAACGTATGCGTTTGGGTTTGTCCTTTGACTAACAACTACAAGGTGTCAAGAAAGCAAAGTCTTAAAAAATAATCAATTTTAATGGATAATTATAACAAATTTTTAAATGTACCAGAGAAACGAAGAATACAATGTATACCTACATAGGCTAAAATACATATTAATTCATGAACTTTCTTGCTAAATGAATATTACAAAAAATAAAATCAAATAAATTCGTTTCAAATACATAAGGAACACTGTACAATCTTCTATTATGAAATGATAAAAATGTACCCATTTATGGTAAATTACAATTATACATCGAAATAGCCGAAATACATAAATTTACATTTAAAATTATACAGAGAAACGGAGAGCTTGTATAACTTTGCTTTTAATAAATAACATTACAAAAATAAAAATCTTGCAGCAGAAAAATGGAGAGAAAATGTATAACTTTGCTGGGGAGAAAATATTTTACCACATATTTTATATGGCCTAAATACCTATAAGTCAATAGTTCACAATATAACTAAACAATCTTCTTTAATGAATTATAAAATTTTTTACCAGTTAAACATCGAAATACGAATTACATAAATTTAGATAGCAGAAACGAGGAGAAACGGTAAATGTAATATAGTTTATATAGGCGCTAAATAATTCAATGAATTTTTCTTGCTAAAAAATAAAACATTACATACATAAAAATATAACAACTATATACAATCTTCTTATAATGAATTAGAAATTTACAATAAACATCGAAATATCGAAATACTAAATTTTAAATAAGTATAGAGAAACGGTAAGAAAATTAAATGTAATAGAGGCCTAAAATAATTCATGATTTTTTTCTTGGCTTAAATAAATATTGCAAAAATAAAAACATTTCAATAATGGAACATCTTACGACGCCAGATCAAGAGTATCCTTCACTCCCCTTATCACGCCGGGACTCCACGTGATCGTAGAAATGCTTGAGTGATCACTCTTTGATGTTGGCGGGAGAAATTTTACCTCGCGGATGTGAAGATTGACCTCTAACTTGCCTTTTCAGAAGATACTTCACACTTCACCCGCAGCTACCGCTTACAGCCCTCTAGGAACATTTCAGTTCTTACGCTGTAAATACCTGCTGTGCAAGTTAAGTACTTAGGCCTAATCTGTTTTACGGATGTTTACAGAGTTGCTCACTCAATAAGGTCCCGCCGAACTGTAAGTCGGGGAGGGGACTATAAAATGGGCTACGTCCGTATGTTCCGCTCTCCGTCCGTATGTACGTTCCGTATGTCCGTGATAAAAATGGAACCTGGAACATTTGGGGATATCTTTTTTTCTGGATGAGCTAGAGGTAAGCCAAAACTGGGGTATATTGTAGGAGGGATACCCCTACTCACCATGTAATTCATTCCCCAGGGTCCTCCCGGGAAGGTCAGGCGGGTAGGGGAAAAAATGTCAAGGGAAAAAAGGTCAATCATGCACAGAACATGTCAACATTGTGTACAATTAGCTGGAGTTCCGTAAGGGCTACGATGATGTAACTTGGTGGAAGAAGCAGGTGATGAGTCCTCAACTGATTTCATTTGGGTGTAAAAATGCTAATTAAGTATCTAATTTGCATTAATTTATAAATGTTCACCGCAAAGGCTTGTGTACACGTTTTCTGGAGTTCTGAAGGTGTTACTAATGATGTAACTTGGTTGGAAGAAGCGGTGGAGGATCGTGCTTGAACTGATTAGATGTTGGGCGATTTTATTTTAGTTTGGAGTCGGGGCACTCTTTTGGTTTTGCCAGCCTGTGACCATTTACTTGAAAAATGTGAAAATACGTAATATTCAATGTTTGGCCGCTTTCCAGGACCCCGTATGGGTCCCAAATTTAAAATGTGGTCACAATGATTTTTCAAAAAATAGTGTTGCCAAATTGAGTAAATTATCAATTTTACTAAATTTAGTGAATTTTCAGGGATTTTTGCATGATGAATTTCAAGATTGATGAGTAATTTTACCAAAAGATAACCATTTTCTTCAAGGTATTTTTGGCGAGCTAGTGATGGCCAAATTAAGGGTGGACTGGCGTTTTTAGATGTCACTTAGTGATCGCGATATTCGGCGGGGACATATTTTACGCATAGCGTAAATACGAGTTAGCCTTGGGTTCTTTGTATTGCATTGCCATGACTGGACAGGAGCTTTTGTCATCCGTCATACCCGGCTGCACCACTTACCCCACTGTGGTATCGACGAGAAGTGTCTTTAATTGATCTCAAATGTTTTGTTTTCTATGTGTTAATTGTATGTAACTAAACCAATAACCAAACCACTGATCTCATTTTGTTGCTATACTTTACAAAGTCGCGGAGAGATAAAGAGATTCGCGGACAGAAAATTGAAAGTAGCCCAAAAGTCGCGAATTCGCGGTGGGCCTTTGCATGTCGCGGGGCGAGTAGCGAAAGTGCCAATTGGGGAGCTACAAAATCGCGGGTTTGGCAAACCACTGCTGAAAATGTAGTTAACATGATGTTAATCATGTAAGTAGAACAACGTTTCGACATTAATTTGTCTGTCAAGTTCCTTATAACTACTCTTATAAGCTACAAAGTTTATACATTCATTAAAATATACAATACATGGTGTCAATATGGGCATATTACAAAAACGTTGGTATGACGTTCAAACAAATGTGTAAGAGTCAGAAAAATCCAACTGCACTTGAGAAGGTCGAATTGACGTTATCGGAGGGTTTGATGGTGTTTAACGCGGCAATGATACGTTGTTCGCAATGTGTCTGAGATGGTCTGGGTTGCCAGCAGTGGAAGAATAGCTGTGATGGAAACATGTTTGATGGAATGATCGATGGTTGAATTGGACAGCAACAGGTTTGGATTTGACATGATTGCAGGATGGAGCGGATGTGATCAGAAAAGCGCACAGAAATGGGAGTGTTTGTTTCTCCGATATAAAGCTGTCCACAATTCTGGCAGACGATGGCGTAGATTCACGTTCTTACTGGTACATGTGAATGAAGATGTGATGTGGTGTCGTCTGCCGTTGGATCCTGTGACGTCAAGAGTGCTTAGAACGTACTGACAAGTCTTGCACCGTGATCTGTGACAGGGGGACATGCCAGGTGAGTCAATATATGGATCGGACGCTTGGCGAATGGAGATAATAGGAGAATATTCTGTCGCGACGCAGGCAGTGATAGAAGGAAAATTGGCTGAAAAGTGTTTAGTTGAAGTGTGCTTCTGCAATTGTATAGAGTAATTTTTCATAACGATCTGTGCGAATGACTGTGTTGATCGGATGTGATACGTAAGCACTAGGGGAATGTGCGATCAGTGTCCAGAAGTCTTTTCCTTGGGTTGAGGAGTGAGGCCCTATCACAAGAATTGATGTGCGATGTTCGGCTGACAAAGAACTGTTTTCCTCAGGATAAGCCGCGGTGGTGAAAAAAAGAGATCACTGTGTCTGGACATGGTGGATTGAATCTTCGTCTTTACTGCATATTCGTAAGAAGGCGATAGAGTTGCGAATGGATGGGAAGTTATTGAAAGCTGGGGCATGGCTAGATGAGTAGCGGAGATACTGTGGAGTCTGTTGGTTTTTATAATCAAAGCATGGTAGTGGAAAGGCGATCGGAGTCAATTGAGATGGAGAGGTCCGGGAAGTTCACGGATGTTTCGGAAAATGGTCCAAGTGAAAGTAATGATTGTTCAAACGAAGAGACAGTACTCAATGAAATAAAACAAGATCGGATTGGGTGGCTTCCATCACGCCTACAATGTCGTCAATGTAGCGCTTGAAAAGTGTAGGTTTGGGACCGTCATAGGAGTTGAACAGCATCCCTTACCTCAAAGGATCCCACACGAACACAGGAATAGACTGGGCCGAGTTTTGAGCCCATAGCCACGCCTTTGATTGCAGATAATGTTCTCCTGAAAGGTGAAGAGTGATTGAGGGTTGAAAGAACCAGTTCAACGAGTTGTAGGATTGTGGTGGTTGAAGGTGTTTGGATGCTGCGACGATTCGAGGAAGTAGTATTTGAGACGGGTACGCCTCCGATGTGGTATTGAAGTGTACAATGAACAGATATCCATTGTGAATAAAAGTCTGTTGTTCCACCAAAGCGAAACCATGAAGATACGTAGAGGTGTGATGTGTCATTAATAAAAGAAGGTAAAGACTCGACGATTGGCTGAAGAATGGTATCGATATATTCAAAAACAGTAGGACAAACTGGTGCTGAAATAATGGGACGGACAGGGTGCTCTCTTTGTGTATTTTGGGGAGGAGATAAATGAAGAGGCAACAGGTGAAGAGTTGATCAATGAGACAGCGGTGGGAGTTCGATTACCGGATGCGATAAAATCGTCAATAGTGGCTTAATGAGAACCGGTGTTTCTCGTGGAGATCCTTGGATAAACGTTGGTAGGTGGTCTGTCGGACAGTTGGCGAGAAGCTTCAGCAAGATAAAGGTTCTTTACTCCAGACAACAACAGCGCCTCCCTTATCGGCAGGCTTAATCACAAAACTATCATTGTTGCGAAGTGATTCTGAGAGCTTGGAGTTCTCCTGCTGTGAGGTTCCTTGATCTGGATGAGGGATTGCGTAGCAAATAGTTGTTAATGTCAGCCACAGTTTTATCAATAACTTCATCAAGAATCCCTTGTTGACCATTTGTGGAGGGGTACATGATGATCGCTGAGGTTGCAAACGTTCAAAAATGTCAGGTTGGACATGATCAGAGTCCTTGTCATGAAAAAAGCTTAAGGACGGAAGTCTGCGAGAAAGAAAGCTTCAGTGTCAGGCGGGAGTCTGAAGAGTATTGTGTGAGGTTGTAGATGGGATGAATGAAAGACCCTTGCTGAGGACAGATATTTGATCGTCAGTTAATAAGATTATGTGGAATAGTGACGACGGAAAGATGAGCACTGGTATCTGTATCCGGGTCTTCAGACGCTGGTTAGCCTCTTTGAGCTTGTCGAATTTCTTTGATTAGTGGCAGAAGGAATTGATATAGTTCAGAGTTAGTCTGAGCGAATGGCTTGGATGATGACGCGTATAATCAGCAGGGTTGCAACATATGCGTAAATTCGTTTCAGAGATATCATGGTAGTGTGAAAGTGAATGCTGAATATATCGATACCATTCTTCAGCCAATCGTCGAGTCCTTACCTTCTCTTTATTTAAAGGACCACATCACACCGCCCTTCGTATCTTCAATGGTTTCGCTTTGGTGAACACCCAGACTTTTATTCACATGATATTGTTCCATTGTACCCTTCAATACACATCGTGAAGGATTAACATCCTCGATCGTCGCAGCATCCAAACACCTTCAACCACCACAATCCTACGACTCGTTGACTGTTCAACCCTCAATCACTTCACCTTTCAGGGAGAACAGTTCTGCAATCAAAACGGGGGGAGAGGGAGAAAACAGAGGAAAAGCGAGAGGGGAAGGGGCGGGAGTGGGGCGGATACTTTGAGGAAATGCTGTTTGGTAAATCCTATGGCGGTCCCAAACCTAACTTTCAAAGCGCTTACTTGACGATCGTTAAAGGCGTGGGTGGATGGAAGGCCACCAATCCGTAGCTGTCACAGTTCATTCGAGTAGGTATTTAGTTTGAACCAATCATTATCTTTCACTTGGACCATTTCCGAAACATCAGTGAACTTCATGGACCTCTCCATCTCAAATTGACTCCGACGCCTTTCTACTCATTTTTATAAACAACAGACTCCCCACAGTTATCCGATACTCATCTAGCCATGCACCAGCTTGCAAGAATTCCATACCATATTCGCAACTCTATCGCCTTCGTAGAATCTGCCGTAAAGACGAAGACTTCATTGTTTCCCACCAGCCAGACACATGATCTCTTTTTTTTCCACCACCGCGGCTTTATCCTGAGGAAACGTTCTTCAGCCGAACATCACACAAATTCTGTTGATAGGGCTATAAGCTTCAACCCAAGGAAAGACATTTCTGAGGGACAATGATGCATCCCCTTAGGCTTAAGTAGCATCCGACTCAACACAGTACATAGCCAACAGCGTTATGAAAAATCACTCTACATTGCGAACGCACACTTCAAATAAAACACATTTTCAGCCAATTTCCCATCACCGCATGGCGGTCGCGAACGAAAGATATCAATTATCTCATTCGCGCTCGATCCATATACTGACTCCCCTGGCATGTCCCCCGGTCACAGACCACGGTGCAAGACTTGTCAGTACGTTCTAAGCCTCCTGACGATTGGCTGAAGAATGGTATCGATATATTCAGCAATAAAAACAGTAGGACAACTGTGTGCTGAAATAATGGGACGGCCAGGGTTGTTCTCTTTGTGGATCTTGGGGAGGAGATAAAATGAAAAGGCAACAAGTGAAGAGTTGATCAATGAGACAGCGGTGGGAGGTAGATTACCGGATGCGATAAAATCTTCAATAGTGGTCTTAATGAGAACGGTGTTGTCATCAGTGGGATCCTTGGATAAACGTTGGTAGGTGGTCTTGTCGGACAGTTGGCGAGAAGCTTCAGCAAGATAAAGGTCTTTACTCCAGACAACAACTGCGCCTCCCTTATCGGCAGGCTTAATCACAAAACTATCGTTGTTGCGAAGTGATCTGAGAGCTTGGAGTTCTCCTGCTGTGAGGTTCCTTGATCTGGATGAGGGATTGCGTAGCAAATAGTTGTTAATGTCAGCCACAGTTTTATCAATAACTTCATCAAGAATCCTTAGTTGACCATGTGGAGGGGTCCATGATGATCGCTGAGGTTGCAAACGTTCAAAAATGTCAGGTTGGACATGATCAGAGTCCTTGTCATGAAAAAAAGCCTTAAGACGAAGTCTGCGAAAGAAAGCTTCAGTGTCAAGGCGAGTCTGAAGAGTATCTGTGTGAGGTTGTAGAGGGATGAATGAAAGACCCTTGCTGAGGACAGATATTTGATCGTCAGTTAATGAAAGATCATGTGGAATAGTGACGACGGAAAGATGAGCACTGGTATCTGTATCCGGGGTCTTCAGACGCTGGTTAGCCTCTTTGAGCTTGTCGAATTTCTTTTGCTTAGTTGCATTAAGGAATTGATATAGTTCAGAGTTAGCTGAGCGAATGGCTTGGATGATGACGGTATAATCAGCAGGGTTGCAACATATGCGTAAATTCTGTTTCAGAGATATCATGGTAGTGTGAAAGTGAATGCTGAATATATCGATACCATTCTTCAGCCAATCGTCGAGTCCTTACCTTCTTTTATTAAGGACACATCACACGCTCTATGTATCTTCAATGGTTTTCGCTATGGTGGAACACACAGACTTTTATTCACAATGGATATCTGTTCATTGTACACTTCAATACCACATCGTGAAGGCTTAACTGCGCTCAAATACTTCCTCGATCGTCGCAGCATCCAAACACCTTCAACCACCACAATCCTACGACTCGTTGAACTGGTTCTAACCCTCAATCACTTCACCTTTCAGGGAGAACATTATCTGCAATCAAAAGGCGTTGCTATGGGCTCAAAACTCGGCCCAGGCTATTCCTGTGTTCGTGTGGGATACTTTGAGGAAATGCTGTTCAACTCCTATGACGGTCCCAAACCTACACTTTTCAAGCGCTACATTGACGACATCGTAGGCGTGATGGAAGCCACCCAATCCGATCTGTCGCAGTTCATTGAGTATGTCTCTTCGTTTGAACAATCATTATCTTTCACTTGGACCATTTCCGAAACATCAGTGAACTTCCTGGACCTCTCCATCTCATGACTCCGATCGCCTTTCTAATACCATCTTTTATAAACCAACAGACTCCCACAGTTATCTCCGATACTCATCTAGCCATGCACCAGCTTGCAAGAATTCCATACCATATTCGCAACTCTATCGCCTTCGTAGAATCTGCAGTAAAGACGAAGACTTCATCCACCAGTCCAGACACATGATCTCTTTTTTTCACCACCGCGGCTATCCTGAGGAAACCGTTTCTTCAGCCGAACATCGCATCAATTCTGTTGATAGGGCCTCTACGCTTCAACCCAAGGAAAAGACTTCTGAGGACACTGATCGCATTCCCCTAGTGCTTAAGTATCATCCGATCAACACAGTCATTCACAACATCGTTATGAAAAATTACTCTACATTGCAGAAGCACACTTCAACTAAACACATTTTCAGCCAATTTCCAATCACCGCCTGGCGTCGCCCTGGCAAAATGTAGGTACACTCTAGTGTACCTATTTTGTACCTAATATGTATCAAATATGTATCTAATATTCAAAAGGTATATTTTAGGTACATTCTGACTGTATCTAATTTGTACCTACTCACTTTTGGCTGAGTGTAATTGTACCTAATATGTATCTAAATTATACCTATTTGGACTTAGAATATTTTTCACTTCACTGGATGTATCTAAAATATACCTATTTGGACATAAGAATATTTCCTATGCATTAGATGTATCTAAAATATACCTATTTGGACTTAGAATATTTTTCTCTGCACTAAATGTATCTAAAATATACCTATTTGGACTTAGAATATTTTTCTCTGCACTAAATGTATCTAAATTATACCTATTTGGACTTAGAATATTTTTCACTTCACTAGATGTATCTAAAATATACCTATTTGGACTTAGAATATTTTCTCTGCACTAAATATATCTAAAATATACCTATTTGGACTTAGAATATTTTTCACTTCACTAGATGTATCTAAAATATACCTATTTGGACTTAGAATAATATTCACATCACCACACGAACCTAAAATTGATATTTTCATATGTAATTTTTTTTCACAGCAGCGATATTTCAATCTTTGCATGGTACAGTACAGTGTACATGTAGGAATCAGTCTACAAGATCAACATCAACTTGTGTGCAATGATAATCAGCAAGAATATATTTTACACTCTACTACCCAGTCAAATTAATTAATACAGAAGTTGGTTTTCTATACTTTATATTCATAATAATATTGCAATTTAAAACCATTCACTGCATTTCCTGTATTGAAAACATCCATTATGTATATCACTCATGTAGGATACAGTTTTATGCTGTTACAGTTTGTAATTTACTTCCTATGAATGATTAAACGGGACATTTTATCAGCCTTTAAAAGTGCCTTACCCGATTGCAACATAAATTTCTGTTTTTTTTTCTAAAGAAAAGACCAAATGTTACTGTTAGCAACATATTTTAATTTAAAAATTTACAATAGGTGTTGGGAATTTTGATTTCATGCTTTATGATGTGTTTGTACTTTTTAGAAACATACTCGATTGAAACAAAATATCTAATGCATTTAAAAAAGAGGCACAAAAATGCTAGTGAAACATCAAAATGTTACAGAATTCTCCACCTTTGCAAACCGTGACAAATTCTCACTGGCATGACTGGAGAGAAAACACTTCATTTTTGCGATCAAAAAACACAAAATTGCAGTTTTAAAGACACCATTAGCAAGAGAAACAACTCTCCATCGCAGCTGGTTAGCATCTTTTAATTAAATTAAATACAACTGTGCAATTTTACTCGCTAAAATTTAGCATTTCCTCACCAAATTCCCATAACTCAGTACTGCCGACGATATTGTTTTCCTACGTGCTACTACAGAGAGCCCGTCTCCATATTCATAGCGTATGAAAGTATCTTGTATATTTTATTTTATTTCATGAGTTTTGTCCAATTTTAAGCTTTATTATTAAATAAATTGCGTTAAATATAATTTAGTGTTAATTATTTAACCTGATTTCAGCATGTACACACATTTTCGGCCGATACAAATTCGCACTGAGCTGGAATGAGGCTGAAGTGACAGAGGTCATATATAGTCAATTAATTTGAAATCCGAAAGAAAGTATAATAGTTGCCGGAGTTGCCGGCCAACGGCCGCTGTAGAATGGCCTGATGCCGGTGCAAAACCCTGCAAAAATTGAACAAAATAGTTCAATTCATTACAGTGTTTGGATTAGACCAGTCGCGGAAAGAATTTGGTATTGTGCCACCACCCTATGAATTCGGCAGCCTCGACGATGGCATGCCGAATGATGCCTCAACGGAATAAACTGCATGTTGAGTCATACCCTAGAGTAGACATATTCATGCTAGCTCAAGACTAAGTTCGTCACAATTCTGTTAAGTGTAAGTCATTTAAAAAAAAAAGGGTTAAAGTTTGTGAATGTCGAGGCTAGCCTACCTAGCTTATCATGCTGATGATAATTTAAAGCCTGGAGTCATGAAGTGTGGTGCAGGCAACTAGCACTATTTATTTAAATAAAGCCTAAGGTGCAATAATTTTTCTCATTTTTTGTATGGTTCACTAAGATATCCAGAAAAAATGTGATTTCCAAAATATTTGTTAATTCTGATGGTTAGTACTCCCAGGGATTGAATGTTCGGCTGACTCAAACTGTCAGACTCAACATGTCAAAGCCGGGAGCGGGCTGACGTCACATCGCGGTGAAAACAAAGGGGAAGCCCAGGGAATCGCCGAATCATGGTGAAAACAAACTGCGCAAATTGTAATTTCTTCTAATATAATTGTTTCTAAATTATAAGTTGTGCATGGGCAATGATATTATCTCAATTAATCAAAGAGTGCAATCAAATATTTTAATATGATCTAAAGTGAAATAGGAACTGCTTTTGTAATTATGTTTGTTCAAGAACATGCACTCATTGCACTGGGGCGTTTCTTTTATGAGACGTCCACCAAAACGAAACAGTGCAAGAGACATGTGCGATCATCCAAGATAATATCGATCATTTACATGTTGTCAGCATTGTGAATTTTTTAAAAATTTTATTTTGCTTGTTTGTCATCGTAGCCATGAGTATAAAACCAAAAATTTTTTTTCCAATTTTGACAAAGTTTAAAATCAGTCGAAATGTGATTCAACACTTTGATTTTAAGGCCTAAATAGTAATTGATGCAGTTTCCCTAATGTGGTGCGCTGGGAAAACTGCTTTTGTTTTTAATATAGTCAAATGAGTATAACTTGGCATGGGCAAATTTACGGTGGATTCTTACAGATTTTTTTTTTAAACAAAGCCACAACAAAATGATAAACTACCTTCTTTTTTTGATCAGCCTGTAGAGCCTTGTTATGGGTAAATTAGATTTTGAGAACATCCTGGCAGGTATGAATATTTA
>JAMKCH010034369.1:0-18278 GCA_023653785.1 Ophioderma brevispina
TACAAATCATGACCTTTGTAGGCCTATATGGCAAGATTCCCACAATGGATTTTTCTGATTTTTGCAGAGATAATAGCTCTTGCATGTCCCTACTTATATCAGTTGTCAAAATTGTGTCGCCACTGCTTAGAATTGTTCTTAAAAGAAACAATTTGCATGAGATAAAATAGCTGTGTATTGTTTATCAAGTTACATAACACTTACTTTCTCCCCATCCCTCGCTCATTACTAGGTAACTGTAGAGAGGATCAAATTCCATGTTCCATGGATGACGCCAACACGGAATGTTACACTACACTTCAGCGATGTAACGGTAAAAATGTCTGCTCAAATGGCGAAGATGAAGCGAACTGTCCTGTGACTTTGTGTAACTCTGGGAAGGGATTATTTCTGTGTGCCAATAAGAAATGTATCACAGAGAGCTGGATATGTGACGGCTCCTCTGATTGTCCGGATGATAGTGATGAGATTAACTGTGGTAAGTAGCCCACTGGTTAGGGTATTAGCCTTTGGTACTTAATGTCCCCGGTTCAATTCCCGGCAGGACCATTTACAGGGATTTAATCTGTACAAGAGCTATTAATTGAAATTTGCTCTCCCCATGGTGTAGTTGGATTTGGGCAAATGAACCATGATAATGCCCCATCTTTCAGAAGGGATGTTAAGCCGTCGGTCCCATGTACAGAGAGTCATACTTATGCATGCACATTACAGTCAGTGTTGAGAAGAGTAGGGTGATTACCCCTGGCTGTCCCAATTCCATCCCGGTAAATGGACCTCAATGGAAATAAGCTTCCTGTAGAGGCTTTCTTTGGGTTATCCAGGACATTGTCCGAATAAATCAAATCAAAGTTAATCGATTCTTATTTAGTGGGTGGGATGGGGTGGGATTTAGTGTCATTGTTTGTCAGCTATCTAATGTGAGACGATATTAAATTGTGCATCTTCGTGTCAGTGCTGATGGCTAATATGGGTTGGTTAATCATAGGCTTAGGAAGATTTTCAGGATTGTAGCCTACTTGAAAGGTGATGGAGGCCGGAAGGGAGGGTGCCCGACTGAAATATGCAATTTTATCCTTATTACATTCCTTTCGGTCTTAACCACTCGCAGAGTATGTTCGGGTACTTATATTTGTTACAGACAAGGAAATATCTGATTTACATAATTTTTTTCTTGATTTAGCAAACCATCTTTAATACATTGTTAAAGGTGCGTGTTCCGATCGTCCTGATTTACCCGAAAGTAGTATCGACTTTGATATCAGATGAAAGGCTGTATTTTTCTCATTGTTGTCCTGAAATTTGAGCCCTCAAATCCATTTCATTCCCAAGATATAAACAAAAAAACGCCATTTTTGTGGTTAACCATAAATATTAGCACAGTATTGAATAGGGCTTTGCAACATGCATTATTGCGTCTACCGTCAAAACCGCAAGTTTGTTTCCCACGGTACTTGATGGGGTGTATGTGCAAGTGTCAGGCTCTCATATAAAGTAGAGAACACAATACACATAAATCGGAACAAGCACCTTTAAGTATTCTAAATATGAAAAAAAAAATATCAAAAAAAAATAAAAATGGGGCACATTTTCCTGAAAGTATCGTTGTGTCCCTGTAAAAGATCAGTTCATGTAATATGTGCTAAATATTGACTATTTCTACCTTTCTTTGTCTTCATTATAGCCATGTCTACTAATGTGATAACAGCAGCAACAGTTGGTTCTATCATCTGTGGTCTACTCCTAGTAGCTGCTCTTAGCTGCACCTGTAAGCTCTACCAGTTACGTGTTGTCGACAGACACCCTCCAACTCACATATCTCCGCTCCGGGAAATTGAAGACGAGCTGATGAGGAGAGAAGCGCCACCTTCCTACACGGCAACCATGTCGTCGCCACATTTTGACCAAGCCCAGAGAGCGTTCATCGAAGGTATACAGGCCGCCGTGATTGCTAGACAAGAAACGAGCTCAACAAACAACGACAGACCAAATCGTAGGCGAAATAATTTAATGCGTCTTTTGTCCCGTGAAGGCTTACAAGAAACCGCAGGAATAGCTGTAGAACCTAATCAAAATGCAGTCCCAAACACCGGGGACGCTTCTAACACAGATAACGAAGGGAATTCAAACGAAAGTGGTGCGCCGACACAAACAGATGATCGAGGAAATGCCGATGGGGAAAGTACAACAGAATCTATGCAAAATACTAACAGTGAAAATAACAGTGATTTAGCCATGCCTGTTATATCTGCTAATCCCACACCAAGTGTGGAAGTTAATCCAACTGAAGCATCAGTTGGAGAGGGAGGACCCCAGTCCGAATCTAACAGTTGTTGCACAAGTGACACAGACTCAGACACCAATCAAGAGGCTTTTGAAATTGAGCAACGAGAGCAAAATATCATTCGTGCAGCGGCAAAACATCCGCCGCATGCGATTAGCGGGAGGGCTTCAGAATGTCATAGAAGAAGCACAGAGAAATGGTGGTTCAAGTCCACCGGCAGATGAACAGAATGAAAACACTAACAATTCATCTCATGTAAGCGAAGCAGAAACTCTCAGCGACGATGCCCCGCTTGATTTGGAGGTATTGCCTTCACAGGAAACTACACAATCAACCAATCAGGAAGAACTCACAGCTTCAGAATCGACCAATCAAGAAGCTGAAATATGTAGTGAACCAAACGCAGCATCTGCTTCAGATCAGCCCATGCTAACTTCGAGTAATCAATGTTCAGACGACGATGTTCCTCTAATTCTCTCACAACCTGGCAGGGAAGTGATCAATTCAAATGAGTCTGAGGCATAATTGTAAACACTGTATTTCTGTATAATGCAATATCAACGTTTTCACCTAAAGGCCTTTTGTAATAAACTAGAAAGAGAAGGAGCAATTTCATGGGAGGTACAGATTTTGACACAAGTTTTTAAACAATATATATTCACACGTTTGTTAAAGGGTTTTTTTGATAGGTTAATTTGAGTGCATCTCACTATGAGTTACAATATGCTCATCCACTAAGGACACAGTTCAGTGGGTTGTACTTGTACATACATTGACATGAACTGACCTTGTGTGATCTGGGCATCATATATCATACCCAAAAACCAAGGGGTGTATTTTCTAAATACATTGCTGAATGAAAGCTACTGAACTGTGCCAAGGGAATTGAGATTTTACTAGCTCATAGTGTGTCTTTGATGCCTATTTTAACCCTGAGGGATACTGGGCAATTTTATTATTGGTTTTGTACTTGGGTTGTAGATATATTTAGCCATCAGAGGCATGGGTAGAAGAGCTTAAATGTTATACAGTAGATCTCATTTGATTGGGTTACTCAGAGGTTAATCATGTTATATCATGTCATGAGCCAATCAGAGTACTTGTTAAGAAAGGTAAGTAGCAGTGGCATTAGCCAGTGGGGGGCAGAGTGCCTCTCGAATTTTTGGCGAGGGATTCCAATCGGGCGGAAGCGGGATCTAAAACAAGATATTAATGTGAAATGCATTCCCCTTTTCGGATTCTTTTGCTCTGCGATTGGGAAATTTTTTTCTGCCCAGGATGGGTAATAATTTGTGGTACGTACGGGAAAATTGCCCCCTCAAAACCAAAGAACTGGCTACGCCCTGGGTGGAAAGACTCAGGGGTTAAGAAAAAATAATGGTAACACTGATTTATTTATTTATTGTTCTTCTTGTGCCTGGGGAACAAATTCAGTGTGCAAACACTTTTCCGGGGGCACAGGGGTCAAAAATAATACATCCAAAAATGTATGCAATTCAAAGATTTAAAGGTGATTGTTCGATCATCTTGGCGACCACCACACTGACTTAGGAAGTAGTATCAATTTTGATATCAGATGACTGGACAATATTTTTCTTAGTGTCGTCCTGAAATTTACCTTAATCCATTTCTTTCCCAAAATAGAAAAAAAAACTGCCATTTAATGGTTAACCAACAATAATTAGAGCAGTATGTATATTTGGGGTCTTATTCCAGATAGTGCTTATATCGTTATACCTCTGTGACCGTAAAGTTGAGTATTGGCACATTTTTGCTGAAAATGAATAATTAGGGTGGGTTTTTAGATAAGAATCTGCCGGTGGCCCCTGGGCATCCTTGAGCATTTTGAGAAATCCAAGATGGCGTCGCCAAAATGATATTATTATTAACACTATTTAAATCAAACTATGGAGTTAAACGATATATACTATCGGATCCAATGAACAAGTGTATGGCACTTGTGTAACATTAAATCATACTTCAAATTCAAAATAGGGAAGCCAATCCAATAATTTAAAAATATGCCATATAACAGCAAACTACCACCTCTGCGATAAAAAATAGACCGAGAAGTACTTAGGTTATTTGTTAGCCACAAATTAAATGTGTATAGTCTGATAACTTTTAAAATTGGTAACTGATGTTTAATCAATATGGCAGCCAAAACCGGAACATCTTCAAAAAATCTTTGTCACCAATTTTTAAGTATTACAACAGCCTTCAAAAATCGAAATCAATGTGTCAATGACATTAGAATGTAACTTTGATCCTAACCATGTACAACATACCATTTCAATTTGTTTAAAATGCGCCAAAAATCGAATAAAACTAATATGGTGCAAAGTTGTCAAAAATACCCTAGGAATACCTTTTTTCACATATATTTGGCACTCAATTTAAATTGACGCCATTTTTAATTTATCGGGATTACCTGATGTCATTTGTTTATGATCATAGGTACATTCTAATGTTTCATTGACACAATAATTTATATGAGGTGGTAATAATTAGACCTTTGTGGTCAAGTATTTTTTTTGAAGATATTCACGGTTTTGGCTGCATATTGATTGACGTCATGAAACTTTAAAAGTATCAGAAATAACTTTATGGTGTCTAACAACATATCTAAGTACAGGTGTCCAGAATGATGGACCCACGATACCCAAAATGTTTTAGTTTTTTCCATAGAAAAATCAATAACATTAGGTAATCTGGTTTAAATCCAAACGCATTATACGGAACCTTATAAGAATTTTGAATCGTGACAATCGGACTATGACGAAGTGAAACTAAATCAATGGGTTAGAGGTGCTGATTTCATCCTTTGAGGCTAAGTGAAAAAAAAAAAATGTATGTGTGTGTTATCCTAGGTTACCAAGCTTTTTGCATCACCATTCCTCGTTGGAAATCTCTATAAGACTGATACTTTTGATTTGGTACCCAATAAGATCTATGGGTCATTCTCTTCCCTTGATACCCAAGATAAGTACCAGCAGCCCTTTATGGCCATCAACAGTGAAGTCATAAAGACCATTAGGCAGCAATAATTGTAATTTCAGAAACCCAAGTGCACATAGCGAAATCAAATTTGCCAAAATATTAGGGACTATCAGATTTAAGCTGGTTTTGGCTCTAAATCATGGCAAAGACCGGCTTTAATATACATACAGAGGGTTTAGTGCTTTACTCGGCAGAAAAAGTACCAAAGAGAATAGGCCTTTAAATGCCTAGTGTGGCAACCACTGAGCTTTATGTCTATCGCGAGGTTTTATGACATCCAATTGGACGTCGTACGGGCATATTGCTACTCATTGTGGTATCGAAGGAAAAGGAGGGCCACAGCTCTCGATGGTAACACGTCACACGTTTGGAGTGTTTAATAACGAATTCCCGAAGGGACTAAAGCATGTGGTAAAAAACTTGCAGACGAGGGTTAAAGTACAAGTAACATACATTTTTTCACTTAGCCCAAAGGATGAAATCAGCACTCTAACCAATTGAGGTTATTTCCCTTTGGTTAGTCTCGATTTTCACGATTCAAAATCTTAATGAAAGGGTACAGTTAATGAAGTTGGATATTAAACCAGCTTCCCTAATGTATGATTTTCTATGGAAAAAAAATAAAACATTTGGGTACGATGGGTTACTAATCCTTATGGGACACCTGTAATTCATGTTTATTTTTATCGCAGGTATTTGCTGTTATATATGGCAATTTAAAATTATTAGATGGCTTTCCATTTTGAATTTGGAGTATGACCTAATGTTCTAAGTGCCAGAAGGTTCATTGGGTCCTATAGGTTACTAGTAACTCCTAGTTTGATAATAAGTTGAATAGCTTAATTATCAGTTATGGCGAGCCATCTTGGATTTCTAAAAATGCTCAAGATGCCAGGGTGGCACAGGGCAGAGTTCTATTCTAAAACACCCTGATCTATCATTTTCAGGCAGAAAAAATTGTGTCCTACACAATTTTACGGTCAGGCCATAAGTTGGACCATGGCTACCGGACTCTAGATGCCAATAGCAGCATCTAGCACTATTTTGATTGGTGTCTTGGCAGGTAAATAATATCATGTAATGAGCAAATATCAGCATACTGTTAAAATGGTGGGAAGATTACACAGATATATAGAAGCACTGTTTTGATTGGTTACTCAGAGGGGCTATCTCATGTTGTGTCCTGTAAGAGCCAATCAGAAAGATGTGTATAGGGGTAGCACCCAGGGGTTAAGAGACATGAGGACATTTCTAGAAAGAAGCGGCCATTCAATTTTTTTGTGCCAGGTTGTTTGCATAGTTGGATGCTTACCATATGTATTAGCATCACACATGAAGTGAATAAGGCCCAATATGCTGTCTTTCGTATCTAAAGATATGATTTGTAATTTCTGTCGCGCACGACAGAAATTCAAAGCATGGTTCATTAAAGGGCAATTTGAATAAGCAGGCAAGTTCAAAACAAGGTTTGCGGTTTTCTTTCGGTGTGTTTGTCCAATTAAAAACCTTTGAAACGTTTGGTAGGTGGTTACAACCCGATAAGAGCATAGATTTGAGGGAAATTTGTATCCTCAAAATCTCCTTGTGTCATTAAAGCACAAATATCGTGCATTCAAAGGCTATTTTTAGCTAGAGCAAAGTGTTCAAACGCACTAGTATTAAATAAGCACTCCTAACTCTCTGAAAATTTTTGGCATTTGTGCAGAGTTGTTGCTATTTCCCCAAAAGGCAGATTTTTCACTGGCCTACGCTGGCCGTTAACAATGGAATATTGACTGGATACTGCATCACCTAAATTAAAACCTGACCATGAAATTGTCCACTCTGCTGTAAACTATATCATTGCATAGAATAGTCAATGTGCTCATTTTTATATCAAGAGATGTTTTCTTTCAACTTTAAGTCATAACATGTTTCGCTTGACTCAAATATCTACATGTATGTTCGAGGAAACCCAATGTCATTAGACTAATTTCAAGGAATCAATGTGAATTTCTCCCTCTGTGCGTCTTGCTGCTGTTCTGTAGATGTTAACAAAATTGTTGAATTGTTACTAAATTTATGTATTTTTTTAAAATTATGAGGAAAAGGAAAATGTTTTCAGTACAGAATATGCAGTCGGTAACCTACTCTTACAAACTACCATGTGGTTCCCCCCCCCCCAAAAAAAAAAATGTTATCCATGATAACAAGTAGTAATTTTCCCTTATATAACATAGTTTTTTTTTTCTTTTAGGTTTCAAACTCAAATGTTTACCATTCACAAATTAGTTGTATGCAAAACACATTCAGATTTATACCTGTATATAGCACTGATTTCTTGTGCCAATTTTCTGGTTTGTTTTTAGCCTAACATCTCAATTGAATCAGTACTGCATATAATAGTAGAATGGCTAGTCTCATAATTCTGCTACTTGGTAACTGATAACACTGTAGATTTCATAGGCCTGGCATACTCTCACCCTCTGGTGAAGTTTACCAACCGATGTGGATTTTTGTCAACTGAGCTATATATATTTGAAATGCACACTTTGACAAAAACAATTTTGTGGTTTAAATGAACGCCACAAACTAGCACACTTTGTTTGGCTATGTCGGTATTTCCCCCAACCTGGGAGTCTCAACCCCCTTTGGGGTCATTGGCTCTTACAAAAAAAAATCAGGTTACAAAATCATTTGAATCACTGGCCGTACCAAAGACAATAGTGTGTGGATCCCCAAAGCTTATCATTTAGAAACGGGGTCTCCGGTAACAAAGTTTGGGAAACCATGAGCTATGTTCACTACTTCTAGGTTTGAACACAGTTGCATATAGGTTGGTTTTGAACATTCCAAATTCCAATCCAAGAAACAGTAAATGGTTTATTTTCAGACATGCATGTAAAGTAACAGAAATTCATAAACACTTGTGTGAATTTCCAGGTATATTTCAGAATATTTGTTGAAATTATCTGTCTATGCCTGGCTTATTACATACTCATAGTAACTCATATTAGGGGTTAGGATTGACCATAAGGTCAAAGGTCAACTAGGGGTTCCACGGGAATAGGTCATTGGAAAATGAAAGTGGTCACTTGAGATAGCTAAAGGAGCACTTGGAAATTGATAGGTGGCAACCTAGCTGATACCTGTAGTCATCGGTAACACAGAGGTTTGACACCTCTCTTCATTCCTCTTGCACGCATGCTACTATAAGACTTGGATATTTTTTGCCAATTGTACTATGTGAATGGGTCAGTTAATTTTATTTCCAGTGTACAAGCACTAGATCCCTATAGAAATTGTAGGTACACCTGTACAGGCGGGTGAAACTGTGTACAAATGCCCATAAACGATTTTTATAGTGATAGCGCCACCCAGAGGAAATTTCGATAAGTTACCTAATTTATGCAGTGCGTCTTACTAAGACGTAGTTGACCAGGGATGACATATCTAACATTACACAGCACCACGTACGAATGGGTAACCGATGAGTCACTGGTTTCATGCAGTATACCTCCACTTTCTTGATTGAGTAGCCTATCCCAATTTATTTAGGACCCCAGACCTGTACTTGTATCAAGTACCCTGAGAAACATAGGTTTTTAATAGGTGCGGTAATATTCAGGATCATTGAACTATTCACACGACTCTGAGATTAGTTGAAGTGTTATAGTCTTTTGTACAAAGTTCTAAAATTTCTTTGGCAAATTATTCATATATCAGGCTTGTATCAATTGATCATAAAACAGTAAATATTGTGTATGATTTATTGAATATTATTCAGTTTATAAAAAGCTAGTTTTGGTAAATCATGTTTCTTTGTGGTTGTTTTCTTTCATGTAGCGCGTCCATTATTTTCCAATTTTTTTATTTAGTGTGCTCGGTCGTCTCTGTATTCTTCGTGGTGTCTGGTTCTTATTGTTTTTTAAATTGGTACAAGATTTGTTTCAAACTTCTGTCTCTCAAACAGCAAACATTTCACTCTCTAAATACCACTCACTACAAATTAACTGCGTTTCTTTTACTTCTGCCACTTCCATCCTTTTGGCATCATATGTTCACCCATGTTTTTTCCTTCATACTTAATGTTCCTCTATTGTGGCATATACTTTTTGTGGACCAGAACTCTCAGTTTTATCTGTTGTACATACATGTGTCTGTGTGTTGTCACTAAATTTAATAGTAATTCATTCACATGAGATCCGTGACCATTTTAGGATACCTTTTTTTCTTGATGGATTTTGCAAGATGGACCAATTTTTCAAAAAATAGCTCTACCTCCCCACCCTGACGGCTAACTTTTACAGGTAGTTTTTCAAAATGGCCGCCGCCGCCATTTTAAAATACATAAAAAGTGATATCTCTGGAACCAGATGAGCTACAATGATGAATGACATGTCCTTTCCCACTAATTCTATCACAACAGATCAGTTTGGAGTGATTTTTATTACATATAACTGCCATCTTGACCTCTAAATCCCAAGATGGCTGCCGCATCATCTTGGAAAATAAATACTTTCTCAGATTATGTAGACTGAACAAATAAGTTGTTTTCCCTCAAATTTTGCCATGAGAAATCAAATAGAATTGTAATGTAGCTTTTGAGACTGTCTTGGCTCTCAAAATTCAAGATGCGACTAGATGCCATCTTGAAAATAGATACTGCCATATTTTTCCTCTGCAACCCAGGCCCTAAAGGAACAAGCATTGCTGTATTTCATTACTAGTTTGTCAGGAAAATTCAACTGGAATAGTGTAACAACCTTGGCTGCCACGTTGAGTTTTGAAAAATCCAGATGTGTGGCTAGCGCCATCTTGAAAAATTTTAAAAAAATTAACTCTTTGACACCCATGCCCTAAATTGACGATAAGGATCATTTTTCTAATTTTGCAGTGGATATGTTAGTGAAAATGACTCCTCTGTGTAATAAGACGTGAAATGTAAACTACTCCTATAGAGCAGAAGCAGGATATCATAGGGGCCTTATTAAGGAAGTCGTTACTCCACTACAGCAAAGGTTTTTACACCTTTGGTAGTTTAGTATGGCCCTCTATATCAATGCTAGGTAGTTAGTGCGTCAAATTGTGGCTATAACTTTTTCAACAGGGTCCAATTACGGTTACACATGGTCAAACTTTTAAATGCTATCGAAGTGAATGTATGCATGTTGGTCCATCTAGATCAAACGGATTACAAAAATGTATAGTTTTACCACTTACGACCAATGGTTTATCAGGCTGAAATTACTAAAATGCTAAAAAAAAGTCAATCTGATTTACCGGGGTCAATGTTAAAGTTTCAATCTGACTATATTTTAAATATTTGGCATATTATAGGCTTGAGAAAGAGAACTCCCAAAATTATAGTTTTTTCATTATGTTAAACGTTTAATTACAAGGTCCAAATAAGGTCAACACCAATTTGGATTATGTTGCCCGATAACCTATTTTGTCGCATATCTTGACACTATTACAAAATAGTCCTTATTTTGACACATTAAGCTTAGATGAACAACTCCTTTCATTTTTTTACCAAAATTGGATCAACTTATGATTGTGACCCTGTACAAATGGAAAGTGACCCTTTTGTACCATTTAGCCATGTTTACCCTGACAAATAATTAATCCCCCGAAACCAATGGTCACAATGGTCACAAAACTATACATTTTTGAAACTCCCATATACAACATCATAAACATCCCCGGGTCCGGTTCATTATTCGCTGCTACATTTTCAACATATTGGAGCATTTTAAAAGTTTGTCCCCTTTTGACTTAAAGTTGCCCTACTTAAAAAAGTGGACACCACAATTGAGAGTACTAAATATCTTATATAGAGGCTCCGTACTAATCTACCAAAGGTGGTCAACCTTTTCTGTAGTGAGGGTGAACAATGATGTTTTGATCTGGATCCATGCTCCTGCTCGATGATTTGTTTTGATATAATTACCGGTGGGACCTGACTGTTTTTCAGGTGGGTATGCGGCCCTGATTGTATTGGAGGGCGGTTAACTGCTAATACAAAATTGTATAACACTAGTACTAAAATGATTTGGTCTGAGTACCAGGTAATAGGGTCTTAGGAACTAACTTTTTGAGAAATCTGGCAGGCTTAGGATCTGGAATTTGGCTAAAGTGTATATAGCTCTGAGGCAAAATATTTCTAAAGGGACAATTTAGAACTGAATTATGTTCTCTGGGGGTTAGGAACTGCGGATAGATGAAAAATGGCGGTCTTAAAGGGGCACAGGCACGTTTTCAACAACATTTACTTAGAAGAGCTTGATAGATTTCGATTATAATAGCCACCTAGAAGCGACCTAGTTTTAAATCGAAATTAGTTGGAGAGACGGGGGAGGTGGTCATTCCAGCCTTTTCTCATATGCAATTCGATCACATGACTGCGACAAGTCCTGTCATTCTTTACACTGAGACGACAAACAACTATGTACAAGCAGCATATTTTGCTCAGAGATCTCAGGGCTCCTGTGTGTGAAAACACAAAGCAACACCTTGATCAGTGCTAGGTGGTCTGTGTGTGATGAAGATATGGCTGCATTCATCATTGCATGTTCTTACTGGGTATGGGTGGTGATACGTAATTCTGTCGATTTGGTGATCAAGACAAGAAACACATTGCCGATTTGGCCTAGACAATCTAAAAAAAACTAATTTGTCTAGCGTCGTGTTGTATGGAACTCCCTTTGAAACCAGAGTTTCTCAGCGATTTGGAGAATTTTGTCATTCCTCGCATATATTGTGATGCAAAAAGCAATTAGGATGTTGTTGAGATAAAATTAGCAAATAGAGAGTAATGAAAAGATGACGATCACCATATTTCTTCCACACTCAGGTAGTCTTCGTCCGCACTTAGAACGAGCAATTATCGCCAGCTCCATAATCACTCATCATCGATTGGTCACGGATGGCACCTATTTTTGCACTGGTGTAAACCTTTCTATCAAAATTATGTCCCCATCTGAGAGGATTAAGCTCAGAGAACTGTTACTTTGGTACAAACATGTGAAATTTTCAATTTCCTATAGAGGCAAATATGAGATTCAGCCTTTGTTTATATAGAAATATAAGCAAGTAAAAACGCCTTTGTTTTATTTGAAGTCATTTCCTGTAGCAAAATAAAATGTGGCAATCTATTGACACATTTTCTGTTATACATATCACAGAAAATGGGGATGTTGTTGCATCTTTAAGGGACACTGCCACATCTGCATATAGGTCGCCCTCTTTTTTGTCAAAATGGGTGTTTGCATGTTTGTGGTGCCTTTTATATAGATTAACCCTCACCTGAAATGACCGTCTTTGTGTGCGAATTCAGTAAACTTTTGTATAACATTACTCCTGATTGACTGTATTCCATTGCTTGGTTGTACAACTGAAATGTAAGAATTAATATATATCAAAGTGGTGTAATTCGCCGTAAACCATTCAGACTGGTCCACTGGTCACCTTATTTATGTTATCATTACCCTAAAAAACACCCTTGTTGAAACATGAAAAAACAGGCTTGGATGACCACCTGACATTGACTTGTAAACTAGTCCCTTCTAGTGGCTATTTTACTATTCCATTGGGTAAAACTGTTTTATGGCTCCAAGTGCAAGTCCAAATCTATCCAGTTGAGCTCTTTCAAGGAATTTGTATTTCGTGGAAATGTGGCCTGTGTCCCTTTAAGACCCCCATTTTGGCATCTCTCCACCAGTTCATAACCCCAGTTTAAGCACAATTCAGTTCAAAGGTCCCTTATTGGAAATGTTTGCCTCAGAAGCTACACCTACAAGTTATATTTCAAATCATCAATTCCCAAAACCCTACTTTGGCAGAGCCAAATCATTTTCCAAGCCCCTAATGTTCGAAAATCAGGATCGCAGCGGCACATCCCACCGAAAACTGTTCAAGTGACCCCGGAAATTATCACTGCAAACCACCTAAGGAGGTGGTTTACATTTTAAATGTCGTATACAATTAAATAGTACTCATTTTCTCTGTATCATCTCGTACTACAGACCCATGACCATTTCACAGTAATTTTTGTGATGGGTGGCTTCATTTTAAAATAGATTTACATGCCAAAATTAAATTATGAAATAAAAAAATTATATCTTTCAAAATAAAGTCATGTATTTTCACATTCCAAATTTTCAAAATTTTTTATATTTTCAAGATGCTACTAGCCACCATCTTGGATTTTAATGGCATCTGGTCGCCATCTTGATTTTAGAGCCAGACAGTCTCAAAATGTAGCAATTACAATTCTATTTGCTTTCCTTAGGTCAAAATTAGTATGGAAACAACTTATTTGTCACTCTACATAATCTGAGCAAAGCTATTTATATAATATTACATTTCCAAGGTGTTATCGGGCAGACATCTTGGCTTTAGAGGTCAAGATGGCACTTATCTGTAATAAACCCTCAACTCCAACGGAGTCTGTGGTTGGTATGTTGTAGTAGGAATGACATTCATTCATCATTGTAGCCCATCTGGTTCCAGATATGTCACTTTTTTTGGCATTCACAATGGCAGACGGCGCCATTTTGAAAACGCTCTGTAAAAAAGTAGCCGTCATTTCTGGAGGTGTAGAGGAGCTATTTTTTGTTAAAATTGGTCCATCTTGCAAATGCCATCAGAAAAAAGGGTATCGCTAAATGTCACGGATTCATGAAAATGACTCTACTATAAGTTTATTTAGCTGCAGCCCCACAGCTTTCATATGTGAGCAAACAAGCCGAGAACTGTGAAATTATTGGATACCTATTGCATTACTCGCTCCATTGTGTTGTCATGGCAACCATTGAATGACAAATCATGTGAATGTTCCTAAGTTGCACTGAATAGCAATAAAGCATGCAACATGACATTCATCTGTATTACTGTTGTAACACAAGGCACCTAACTTAACTACAATTTCAATGATCTTGTAAATGAAACTTTGAAAGGGTTGCTATGGCAATAACATTGAAGTGCAAACAAATGAATATCAAAATTTGCAGAAACAATTGAAATTCTTTTTCCTCTCTCTCATTTAGAGTGAAATTTGATGCACATGTTTTAAAGTTTGTCTTTCAAAAATGGGAGTTTTTTGCAATGTTTTTAGTTGTATTCGGGGCTCAGCTCTTGACGTATACTCTCCATGGCCACCATATATGATCCCATACATGTGTAACCTGCAAAATGGGGTAAAAAGGAGATATAACAACATTTCTTAGTGTATGTAAATGCTTATTGTTAGCTGGGACTTGGGGACCATACAGAGAAGTTTAAAAAAACCAATTTCCATACCTGCCAACATTGGAATGTCAAAAATCTTCTTTATAAAGTGCAATCGCACACAGCAAGCCACATGGCACTCAACACTAGCACAATGGGGTCCAAGGTCTGTCTTTGGGCCCTGCTGGGGTCCGGAACCTGCCATGGGTGGCCTGAAGGGGGCCAGAAGGCTGACAAGGGCGGGCCCAAATTTGAAATTTTCTTTGACTTTTAGAAATATTTCTCTTTCGCAAAAGAATTAAAAATCTTATTAGTAAGATTTTCTGCTGTCAAAAATCTTGGAAATCTTACCAAATAAGATTAATCTTACTAGTTGGCAGGTATGAGAAAAAGCGATCTGCAATTGATTCATTTTGGACATGTCCTTTGGCCAGGGAAGGTGGGAAATATCTTATAATCTGAAGAAAATCATACACACAAGCAGGTTCTAAAACGAACTGATCAATCTGTGTTGTTGGAAAATAATTTAATAGTGAGTGTTCTTTGCTCCTTCCATATATTATATCATAATGGCAGTGAAAATGTTTCTTATATACCATTTAATATTTAAAAACAATATGACCCAATTGAGTAAAACATAGTGAATGTTCGTATTAAAAAATTTAAAACATATGACCCAATTAAGTAAAATGACGACAATGTTTCCTGAGAGTTTTGAAATCATCAACCATTAAAATCCACTAATTTTGGTTTGTGAAAGCATTTTTGAGTTACAATATTTTTCTCATGATCGCCTTTCCTTATAATTGGGACTAAAATTGAGTACAACCAAATTATGGATATGTACCAAAATCCAATTTATTATTATTTTCCACAAAAATTGTCCTCGAGGTCCTAATATGTAATCTCAAATGAAAGCCCTGGTGTAGCCGCATCTACTCGCAGTTGGGTTTTTAATTTTTACTTCTCCCACAAAATCACTCATGATTTTCAGTGCTTTGTCAGATTTGAAGGGTTACTAAGTTAATCTATACACTCAGTTTAGTCTTTGGATAAATAATTTAAAATCAGTATTTCCTGTTGAAACATCTGTTTTCTGTCATACTTGTCATGTTTAATAATCTCTCTTCTGATCTTGCTGACATCATCAGTTTTGGGCCAGTTTCTTAGCTAATATCAAATACTACTATTGTTCTTTTCCCAAGGTTACTTCACATTGTCCTTTTGAAAATTTTTTAAGTCAGTTTTTGACAATTCCAGTCATAAATGGGATAATTTTTTATATTAGCATGTAAAAAATGGTTATACAAGCCTAATTTGGTAAGCATACTTCAAATGGGTAGCATTTTGCAATGCTAACAGGGGAATTTTTGCACACTGCTGGCTACGGGCTATCACCCCGACCCGAAGGCGAGGGGTGGATAGTCCGTAGCCATTAACCAAGGGCACAAAAATGAAGCCCTGCTGTCCAAACTAGGAAAGAAATAGGTCACACTAGTTTCCCCGGGTACTGTGCTATCAGTTTTGCGAATCGCTCAATGCTTGCTGCGACTGGAATTACATCATATTTGTATACTATCACATTACATTACAAGAATCCATGTAATATTGCTATATAAGCAAAATAGGAATTATTGCCTGCCTATATCTGTAAAAGAGCCCAATTTGACTGTTCCATTTTGCTCGCTTGCTTTATAAAATAAGTCATATTTTATCTCATATTTTTTAAAAAGTGCAAAAACCTTGATAGTCAGTCTGTGCCACACTGCATCCTAGAATGTTTAAGGAGGATGTGAAGGCCTCTTGGCAGTGGTAAATTAGGGGTTCATTCATATTTTTGGGTATGAACGCTTCAAGGGCATAAACAAGAATTTATGCCCAAAATACTATGAATAAACCCATTCATGTTTACCGTACTTTCTGCTAACTATTACTTACAAAATTAAATCATTAAATATCATATTTGGCCTGAAATTGCATGAATTTTAACCACTTTTGGCATTCGTCACTGCAGCCATGTATAAACGCTTGTTTATACATGGTCACATGATGCATATTGAGCAATCATGTACGCCGCTACATTCGAGGCAAACATGAAATTACAAAAATTTTGTGAATTGTGAAAATATCTTAGTTTACATGAAATAGGTCATTTAATAACTTTGTCTACATGATATATGGTTTCGAAGTATGTCCTTTAAAAGCCCATAACTTTACCTTTTAAAGTATGTTTGAGACCAGGGGGCACTCAACTTTTTTTTAGGTTGGGCTGTGCGGCCCAATTTCCAAACTCCATTGAAGGCTTGGCAACTGATTTTGTCTCTCAAATTGGGGTCTGAAGAACAGAAATTTTGAGAAATGTGCAGGTTTGGGAACTGTAATTTGGCTAAAATATTACATACACATATTACTTTTGAATGTGAATGACCCCGGATAACGAAAATTGTCTCAATTTGGAAAGTTGTGATCCAAAGTTTTATTTTGATTCCAGAATCATCCTAGGAAGCGGATTCCAAACAGAGTTGCCCATTTGAGCAGGTTGTTAGAACCATACTGAAATAGGAATGTTGGAGTTTCCCTCAGCTTTGTTAAGATTTTCTTGTCATTCTCCCTTTCAACAGAAATGCAGCTTTGAATGCATTTCATTTTAATTGTTAGAAGTTGAGGGGGCTGATTTCAGTGAGGTCAAGCTGGCTTCCCCTCGTGTTTATTTCTTTCACATGACAGAGTGAACTTCACCTTCATTTTGAAATGCTAAAATACGCTCTTCCAGTCTGCTATAGTGAAATCCAAGGTATTCAAGATTGATTACTACTTTGATAGCACCAAATAGGCGAGGTTAATTAGAGAATAAAGGTATTGTGTTAGCCTTGCCCGTGTATCTATCGTTTGTCATATCACACGGGCGACAGCAATATTTAAGCAGTTAACACCGAGGTCGCAGCCGAGTTTTGTTTTACGTTAAAATAGTGCTGTCGCCCTGTGATATTACCGATAGATACCTCCAGAGGCTAAAACAATACCTTTATTCTCATTCTTTAATACTTATTTATAAATAATTGCTTCATTTGAATACATGATATAATTTTAACCCAACGTACTACCCCGTTGTTTACTATGCGCCTTTCGTTTGGCCCGAGCATTCTTGTGCGTAGGCGCATTGACGCGTACGCGCTGAATAATGTGATATCGTCGCAATGATACACGGCAAAGAACTAAATGAAATGCGTAAACTCCAAGTGTTTAAAGAATTGGTTTTTATCATTCCATGCGTAAATCAAATGTACTCCAGCGTTGCACAGAATCGGCAACTCCCACGTAAAATATACTTTCCTGCGTCTCTCACCTACATTATTCCACATCAGTTCGCTATTTATGAGACCTGCCTATTGGTGGTAATCAAAGTATAGGTGAAACTACAATTGCAGAATTTGAAAAGGTCAATGCTTTCCCCCATTTGTAATATATCTTATTTACTCAGCATCAAGACATGTCATTCAAAAACAACTGTGCATCTTTTTGTTTCTGGTTTATCGTGATGTCCATTACTAAGGTTACCGCAGAAGGTGTAATTGGGGGTCAATCCCACAATGCATCACATTTGGGAAATTCACCTCAATAGGGTCATGTGATCCCACAAAAATCCTTTCTTAACACATAAAAAACCCAACTTAGACACTCATTTTAGCATGCTTGTAAAAATCTTTTATAAAACATTTTTTATCCCTCCCAAAGTACCGCAGTTTTTTGTACGGTACAAATAGCTACAAACTGCAATGTATTA
>JAMKCH010034370.1:0-22689 GCA_023653785.1 Ophioderma brevispina
GTGTGGAAGTTGTTGAAATTACCTTCCCACCATAAGGACCTTAGAGTTGCAAAACCATCGAAAGACTTCACAAACTTAGTATTCACAGGACTGGTGATATAGGGCCTGACAGTAGTCTTAGTAGAGAACTCCCGAAGGTGACTGTAAAAAGTTTCCACCACAATCTGAAGAATGGTAGAACGTCTACCAAGCTAGCCATATCAATCCTAAGCAGCAGACCATAGATTGAGCTGGAGTGAACTTCTCTTCATATGCGCATGATGCAATCTAAAATTCTGCAATTCTCTCTGTCAGTTGTAAAAGCTTTGAATTTCATCAGATCTAAAGATTGCTCCAATAAACTCCAGCTTGCTTAGACTCGTGAAGAGGTTTAGAAATCTTTAAGTTAGTCATGGAACCCCAGTTCCTTTCACCATCCTAATAACCAATGTTAACTACCTATCAGCCTAGACTTGTTGTTGCTACAATCATGCAGTCGTCGAAATAGACCAATATCTGGATACCCCTCCTTCTCAGATGTTTATGCCGCTGGTTTCCTACTAATCCTTGTAAAGTTGAAGGGGAGCATTAGAAAGACCGAATGTTCGACCGAAATGTTAAGAATGATTGTCGAATTGGAGCGAAGCCATAGTTTTATTATGAAACAGGAACAAGGATGTAAGAATCCTTAATTCTAACGTTGTGGCCGAAACCCAGCCCTAAACAACTTCTAGATACAGCTGGATGAGTTTTCATTTTGAAAAGTCTCGGGACGAATAAATCTGTACAGGGAGTGTAAGTTAAGTTGGTTAGAGAGATCTCCTTGTTTCTCCCTCTTCGATCTAGGAAGAGTATAACCTTCCCAAGATTTATATTGGAAAAATATTTTTCCTAAATACTCCTTCACCTATCATGTAGAATCATAGCCTTTGAATTCTCTTTTGGCATAGGAGTAGAACAATATCTGACTTCCCAATCGTCGGACGAGTGGTAAACTCTGTATGGTAACCTTCTGAAGTCTGCAGAACACATGATCTGAGGATATCGACCGCTAAGCCGGGAAGAAAGATTTAGACGCCCCCACTGGGGTCAATAGGTAAGTAGGAAATCAGTTAAAACCTTCCTCATCATACGCCACAACAAAAGCTCTAAGACTGGATTTATAAGTAAGAACGTCATATAAACGTCTGGATCTGGAGCCTCTATAGTTATTTGCTGCCTTAATTTTCGTAAATCGACTTCCGAAAAAACCTCTGTGTCCTTGTGGCAGAATATATTAAAGTGGAAGCCCTTCTCTTGTAGCCATAATCAAAAAGGTTTAAGTCTGAAGAAAACCTTCGACTCCAATTGGTTAATTTCTTGACACGTTATCTACACCGCTTGACACGATCCCTCTTCTGAGAAGCTAATCTAGATAACTCTGACCTCCAAAGAGATCCCAACCTCAGGAGAATTCAAGAGACCCAATTTGGCTATAAGGTTCACAGCATCAACAGCTTTCTGAGCATCTGTCTTCCGAGAAAGCAACTTGAAAAGGCTTGGCAAGGAACTTGAGAGACCTGTCATAGAAAACTAACAACCTCTCAATAGCTTCTTACGTTCACTCAATGAATCTACTTCATCTACTCCATATTATACGTAAAAGAACCATCTTCAACTCCAGCTGATTGGCATGGTCTCTGCTTGAATTTACCCCATGGGCTATTCCATATGATACTAGAAGAACCATCTTCAACCCCAGCTGATGGGCATGGACTCGGCTAACGTAAAGTCTTCTCATCAGACTTCATCTAATCCCAGCAAAGAGTGGGAACCAAAGGAACTTTGAAGAACTCGAAAACTTCCTCACATGTATCGAAGACTCAGGAATCCATCTGAGAAGGGGAGTCTTTTGATAACTTTTCCAAATAGACTTCAGAACTCATCAATAGTCTGACTAGATCAGCACAGGAATAAGAGGTTTCACCAACTGTTTCATGTAATGTTTAGCAGCTGAAGCAGAAACTGTAGACTAAGTATCTTGAAGAATAGTCGAATCACATTTCAAACCTCGATGAACCAAAACAGCCGACAAGCCAGGAACAGGTACTTTATCAAGAAGAGCCGACATCGGAATAAGGCGCACCACAAATCTGGGAAATCTTTCACAGTTTGGTATCCTCTATCAAATCAGAATCTTACCCACAATTTCACCAGTGACATTCTAAATGGTTAATTACTTCGACAGAAAGTGCAATGAGTGGAAGTTGCACTTAGCCAATAGTGGTGGCGTAGTCTCAGACATCTCAGCTTGAACTGCAAATAGGAAGAGGAGCTGTCCCCTGAGGTAGGATCATAGTTGTGATGATGCATCTTAGCAATGAGCATGAGAAAGAGAAAACTAAACCACCTTCCCGGATAGGTTACTTTCTAAAGATATGTCATACAGAAAACACTTTAAGTTTCCGCTCAAATCCTGGGAGGCAGACATAACTGTACGCAAGCTATAGTTCTAAACATAAATTGAAAGAAATCATCATCATCCTACGTCTTGATTTCGAAGAATCATAAACATCATGCCAACTTGAATCTTATTTGATAAAAGATTCACTAAAAGGGACTATGATTGTTGTCAGAGGAACGCTCCCGTCGGAGTAGAAACTGCAACTTCTAATAACATAATCGGATCTGGATCTTCAGTATAAAAGAATGAAAAAAAAAAAAGTTCACACTATGTCTTGATCCATAAATATCCCTCTGATCATTGAACTGCATCCCCGCGTGAAGAAACTATACGATCAGGAGCCTCTACAAACTTTCATAAATAGGCTAGGAGAATCTTGATGTTTTCTGATACTCGAAGGAAACCCTCTAGGCCGAGTGGAGAAAGAATCTTAACGATAGTTAGTAGCTATTCTGTAGGAGAAAGACACCAACTCAATCACAGAACTATCTCTCGAAGACTGGCCATTACCCTAAACTACAACCTCTGGACGTCGAGCGACGGCGCGTCTCAGAAGGAAAGAACACGGAATCTTTACCTTTCTGGTACGAGATGACTCGTGAACGGGAGGCGAGGAGGAAACATTTATGAAAGCACTTCGAAAGCACTCCGACGGCTAGAAGCTTGACTAGAACTGGTCGGAAGAAGGAGGAATGAAAGTGTTTAAATATGGTAGCCAACGGCAAGAGTGGTTGACTAGATGAAGAACGGTTGGTTCTACAGAAGAAAGGTAGAAGCGTGTACCTCGCGAGAACAAGGGGAAGGCAAGACGTTAGCCGACGGCAACGAACGGTTGAAGCACTTTCAACAGAATAACCACGGGAACAGCCCAGCGATCGGTTAGGCAGACGGAAAGGCTGACTTGAAACTACTGTACTCTGAACGAGGGCGGAGTAGTAAGAATATTCTATCTTGAATAAACACCCTCTGCATTATCGAAACTATAACTTTCCTCGGAGCCGTGTAGGAAAAGCTCTGACTCGTGTTGAAAGAATATCTAACTCCACTATCGCGTAGGAGAAAGACTAATTAACTGTATAACTAACCTCATGACCCGTCTAAATTAAACAGTAACATCGGCGGTTTCTTGCAGTAATAGAACGAGTTTAACCACGGACGTGAAAGCAAACGGTCGTCAAGTAGGAGAACAGGAATCTAGACTATATGACACTCATTAATTATTTCTAGAACATCATCACACAATGATATACGAGCCACCACGAAAAACAAACCTCCGTCTTACGGGTACCACGGTACCGTTGTCCAATTCTCTATCAACATAACATAGTCTTAACAATGGCCGTGGCTCTATTGACTGCTAACACGGTTGCCTACTCAGACCGATAATCATATACTCACCACGGATGCCAGTTGATAGCGGCTTTATCTATTAATAAAACGGAGAGATCGTGGAAGCCGACTGCTACGGATTAGAGAAATAATCATAGGGACCGAGACGAAGTATCTCAAAGTTGAATAATCGATTCGCAGCCGGATAACTCAAGTGTAGATAGCGTGAAGCCGTCCGGTCTTACGTACCACGGTACAAGGAAAGCCATGGTTTGATTACTTTAAACTTGTAGAGAGGCGGGCATCGTAGATCTACTCAAACCGTGACTAATAGTTCCAATTCACTGAATGGAAGGAGTGGATAGATTAGCCAGTCGGCAAGATTCACTTAATCCACTCTGATTCACAATTCAATCATAGGCCATTAATCTTCATAAGAAGATGGTGTGGATGGCGAACTTGCCTCTGATCTGCAACCACGGTAGTAGTATCGCCTGGAGACTATAATCAATGGTAGATCTTGATTGGTCTGGGATTGGTAGAAATATTGGGGTAGAGTCTTCGCTGGTGGCTGACCCGGAGGGGATTGCCCTGGCGGACGATGGAAAACTGTGTAGCATTGGCCTTAAAGCATCTTGTCTTTCTCACATATACACATCTAATTTGTCAAAATTCTGGATTTCCATTCTGACCAAACTGTGTATATATCCAGGTCCTTCTCATAAACAATAACAGCACTTCACAAACATTTCATGAGGGTTCTTGTCTGGCGAAGGAATTCTAACACTCAAACATCTGCGGCGTGGCACGGTAGAAGACATCTTTCTGCCACATCAAAAGTAAGACGAACCATTTGCAGCGGATGTTATATATGTACATTAAACCAGTGCCGAGAACCTGGATATCCAAATGTAGAATAGGATAAGCCTAGGAGACCAAGGGGACGAGACAAGACAGAGCAGGGCACCCCCAAATCTTGAGAAGAATAGAGATTCATCGGCACGACTGGAAATACACTGAGAAAAAACAGAGACATGGTTGCAACGCGAGGCTATAACAAGGCGAAAGAAAAAAAAATATAATAAATGCAAGGGAGCAGACACGACACCGGGACACACATTCCCCAACATGCCCTGAGGTCAAAAAACATTGTGGACTTACAAAGGGGGAGCTAAACCTGCCAAAGGGAATAAGCCACTTAATACCCGCAGAACGAGCGACGCGAAAAACGGCCGAGGCTCGCGGGGCAAACATGTGAAGGGATAATACATAATATTATATCATCATCCTTCCGGATTCTGATCACGAATTCTGAACTTCCTTGAATTCCGGTCCTCCAATTCCAATCTGAAAAATCTTCACAAACATCATAAAAAATCATCCACCAAGTCCGATGAACAGAGTGGTACAAAAAACAGCCCTCCAGAGCATATATAAATATATGTCTCCAATAAATAGGCGATAATGGGGAAAAACTTAGGTATAAATATCCACTAAAAATTCAACATGGTGACCCGAACTGGACACAAAAAAGAGAAAGGATCTGGCAGGCCAGTGGCGATCGTGAGGGCGTACGACGCTAGGTGGGACCGCTACTAGGCATGGGAGCACCGAAATTTTTAATGTGGCATAAGGGGTGTCTGATGGCTTTTTTGAGCACAAAAAATGCACTAGTTGGATCATTTCGCAATGTATAAAATGGATAAAATAGAAACCCCGTGCAAGCGCTGTTTACTACACAGTGATGTGGCGCATGCTTTGACCAATTACGCATCACATTGCTATGCGCATTATCCCTGGCGGCTAATGCACGGTACGGTGGCGTATATTCGATTGAGATGAATTTGTTTGAACTCATTTAAAGGCTGACAAGCTGACGGCCCACAGAAAAAACACTAAAATACAGGATTACCAGATTATCAACCGTACGAACGTTGTTTATGCCCTTGGGCTAAAACCCTCGGGGATAAACTTGTAAGCGTTCATACCCAAAATGAACCACTAATTGAAGGATGTGGTTGCAGATACGCTTTGCTTTAAGATTCAAATCTTAGTTAAATACTTAACACAACTAAAAAATGAGTTAGTGGATACACATACAGGTTATGCTAGCCCGAGGTTGCACAGGCATTTTCTGCTACGGCAGCCCTTGTTATCTACTCTACAAAGCCAGAGAGCCAGTTCACTCATACAACCGGGATCCACTGTCAGTGTCCACCATGTGTGCCAAAGTCAAGAATTTTGGTATACTTGTACAGTCCTCTATAATATGAAATCCATGCATATATGGAAATTATGATACCTTAGCATCCCTACAACTACAAGCTCAATTTTAAAAATAAAAATACATCGGTCCTCGGACCGCTTGTGTCGCCTGCCGTCGCGGTTAGTGAATTGACCTTGATATGTGACCTTGGACCTCATAAACAAATGAGGGTTTGCATATAAACTCCATAATCCAAGTTTGGTTGCAATTGAACTTCAACTTTTCAAATGAGGTCAATTTTACATTTTCATCCTATCTTCAACTTGACTCTCACATGACCTTTGACCTTGGTATGTGACCTATGACCACAACAACAAATGAGGGATCCCATGGTGCACCTATGATTCAAGTTTGGTCCCAATTGAACTTCAACTTTGAACAAATTAAAAGCTAAACACAGTCTTCTCCCACTTCCGGCCAGCCGTATGGAATTCAGTCAAGGAAACATGCGATAATTTAGGACTACATTAAAGCGGCACTGGCACATTTTCACAAAATATGAAATTTCTTCAATTTGCTCTCAAATGATAGTCTAGGCCATTGGAAGAACAGAGATATATTTTACACATAAAAATAACATACCCAAAAACAGATAGGGACATTGATATGAGGATAAAGACATCCAGGTAATTTGTAGGCCAAATTTTAAGTTTTCCATAACTTTAATCAACAAATGTTTATATTACATGAATATTTTTGACTTGTACTCACTGATATTAAAACCACAAAGGTTATAGACCGATCAAACAGTGTGCATAGCGTGGGAAACATGCATACGGCATGCATGTTCTTGTGTTAAACGCCATTTTTGTCGCCTGCTGAATTTAACGTCGCCGGCGACGCTAAATTATAAAATCGTTCTGTTTACCCATAAGGAAACTGATTTGGTCTTAATTATTTCGGGTGAGGGCTTTTGTATATAAAAGCCTTACAACCATGGAAAAATATCGATTTTGAAAATCTTGAGGGTGCACTATTTTTCAAATGTGCCAGTGTCTCTTTAAAAAGGTAAAGATTTTCAATAAGTGCTGTGTTTGTACTGATTCTGAATTTGCTTATTCCGCATCGGATCCGCTGCGCAACCACCCCGGCTTTTTCAGTACACTCCCGTATGTAGCGTGTTGTAGGAGGTACGGACGACGTGCAATGCTATGTACAGCGGCATAACTTTACGTTAGTTGATATACGATAATATGACATGTTAAAAGATGAAAGTAAGCAGGGCTTGAAATAAGGATTTCAGATCCGGATTTAAAACTTTGGTTTTACAGGGTGTCTCAGAAAGAACGTTACCCTCCAGAAACGGCCATTTTTGCTTACTTAATCAATTCTTTTCCTTGGTTTAGCTTTATATTATGAAAATATGTACTGTTTTGAACATATGGTGAAAACAAGAAAGAAAACGGTGAAAAAATAACCAAACAATGACTATTTCCCTAAAAATGATGCAAAACTACTTTATCCACGGCTTGCAATAGCAGAGAAACATGTACATTGTCATTCTTATGGATTTGAGCACACGTAATTCCTCATATTTAATTAATTTGTTTACATGTAATGCTTAAAAAATACTTGAAACATGCACTTAATTTGTTCTTCAGAATGAAGTGACCTAAATCCCTTCACCCGCCTCCTATCGTAATACAAATTTGATTTTGGTTAAAAACGCACTTTCAAATAATGGCATTGGGCGTGACTCGTACAATGGCATATTCTACTGAACTGCTCTTGGGTTAAAGGACCATCGTTCATCGTGAATGGGTAAAGTTTCCCTCAAAGTAGGGTTCCCAGTAAGATGGCAATCAAGGGGAACAGAGAAAAAATTATAGAACATGGCAAGACTCTAAAAAGGAGAGAGATATGGTCGTCAAAGAACAGGATAATCAGCCGTAAATAATGCTGCAGTGCGTAGAGAACTGAAAAATAAACTCTAGAACCAGCAATGAACCTTGGAATTTGAGAGTATTATTGGCCAGGAGGGTCTTAAACATTTTTATGTTTGAGATATTTGCATCCATGGTTTCCTCTGCTAATGTTAGCCGTGGACAAAGTAGTTTTGCATCATTTTAGGGAAATAGTCATTGTTTGGTTATTTTTTCACCGTTTTCTTCTTGTTTTCACCAAATGTTAAAAAGAGTACATATTTTCATAATATAAAGCTAAAACAAGGATAAGAATTGATTAAGTAAGTGAAAATGGCTGTTTCTGGAGGGTAACGCAACGTTCTTTCTGAGACACCCTGTACTACTACTACTAGATCCAGGAGCAATTTTTGGTGTTTTTAACATTTTATTGCCCTGGTCTACACAAATGTACACAGTTTTGTTTTCAGAACCAGGGGAATTTTGCCTTTTAGAAAGGGGGTAAATTTTCCCATTGCCCCTGCTTATTGGTCCCCGCCAACTTATGTTGGCGAAGGGGACTATAGAAGTGCTCCCCGTCCGTGAGGGTGTGTGTGTGTGTGTCCCACGCGATATCTTTGGAACTAAGCAAGTGTGGGTGTCCATCTTCACAACATAGATGTATCTCGAGTACGCGCTGGGTGGGATCCGAAGTGTGGTCATGTGTCATGGTCAAAGGTCAATGAGGTCAAAATGTGGTAAAAATAGGTTCATTGCTTGTCGACACGATATCTTTTAATCTAGGCAAGTATGGGTGTCAAACTTTGCACCATATATGTCGCTAAAGTAGGCGGCGGATGAGTTCGGAGATGGGTCATGTGCCATGGGTCAGAGGTCAAATGTGGTCAATAATTGCTTTAAACCTTGTCAATTGTGGTAGGATAAAATTTGGTGGGTGTGGGCTCACCATTCGGTGCGAAAATTTTGAAGGCTATTTCAAGGTCATGTGAGGTCATTCAAGGTCAAATCCCTGAACATGTGGTAGAATGATGAAACTTGGTGAGTGCGGTCAATATTCAGTGCCGAAAATTTTGAAGGTCATTCAAGGTCATGCGGGGTCATTCAAGGTCAAATCACTATGCATGGTTGAATGGTCATTGAAACCTGGTTTGGTTGCCGTTTAACATTTTAATGCCAATTTTTTTCAAGGTTATTTCTGGGTCATCTGAGGTCAATTACTGGCATGGTTGTTGGTCAGACACTTGATGGTGTGTCAAATTCAGTGCTGAAAATTCTGAAGGTCATTCAAGGTCATGTGGGGCCATCCAAGGCAAACAACTACAAATGGTTGTATGGTCATGGAACTTGGTGGGTGTAGTCAACATTGATACCAGAATTTTTCCAGGTCATCTGGGGCCATCCCAGTTCCGATAATCGTAACTAGAGGCTTTTACATACACATTTTATGGCTGACTTTAACATTGGACTGGACCTCAAGTTACGAGAACTTCCTTTTCGGACAGCGTACAAATAAGAAATACCTATGTATTCATGGTACGAGCACTCAAATACACATGCTTGTGACTTTCTCACAGAAATTTCTTTTGGCCTTCAATGATACTTACAAGATTCTGAGAAATGCCGTCATGTACAGCCACACATTTGTTTTACCCCGATTCCCGAGGATTATTTAAAAAAAATGTTCTTAAAATTTCAAGTTCAACTTTCTTTTCCTCCTTCCAAACTTCCCTGATTTTATTATGATGGCGCAAGACAGCATCCGGTAGGTCAGCACAGATGTCAGCTGAAATTAAAGACCCAAATAAATCGGGAAAGTCCGTCGAACAGAGAGTAGAGAGGCATACTATATGAAGTGAGAGCTCATGATCGCGGTCGTACGTGGCGCATTATTATTCACGCTATGTCAATACGTCATACTGCCCACTTGGACCGCTGTCCGGTTGGGCGCTATCACTACAAAACGTGTTATGGTATTTTTACACATTCTTTCGCCGGAAGCCTGTAACATACTCCATTCAAAGCGAGCGATTAGCAGGCGCAAAACCGGACTTGGACCCAATATCACCTGTTTACGCATGCTCATGAGCAGAATTCGCTCGCTGCGACCGTACTGGCGACTGGAAGCTATCATGGGGTGTTTAAATGTTTACAAATTGGGTCGCCATGTATGAACCTTTCACCTGTCTCTGTCACTTGGATCCCGGTTTGGGGACTTAGTCTGTGAAGTGAAATTATCGTCCTCTGACAAGTGCATCAAATATGCTCTTTTAAGTTTATCTTGCGTTCCTGAAAACTACTAAACATTTAAGGGGTTGGCTACCATGTCTACCGCCCAAAGTAAGTAATTTGCTAAACATGGACTCATTTAGATACTCGTTAAGTTGAGGGCAAAATTGGTTTCTACATCGTCCCGAGTTTTCATTTTTGCCTGACTTGAGGGCCAGTAAAATATTCAGGTTGACAAAAGATAAGCCAGTCAAGTCATGCTTAGCAGGACTGGGGCCATCCAAGGTATTATCATCACATCCTCCCTGTGGAGCAGTTTAAGTTTACCCCGGTAGTTACGTTCCTCCTTTTTTCAAGCCTTGAATGTAAGACGAAAATGTTATGCTCAGCAGATCTACGCTTACATGCAGGTCAACGGTGTGGGTGTACATAGGTACGGGTCCAAGGGATTTGGACAAATACTGTACTGAAGGGATAAAATGTTTCTCGATTGATTAAATCCAGCCTAGACTATGGGATGATTTTCAGTGTTCTTCCACACATCCTTCCACATGCCTTTAGTCGTTAAGGCTGCCAAATTCATAGGGTGGCAGAATACTAAATTCTCATCTGACCTCAGTTCCCACTGGGGCGCGAGACGGTTTATCGAAATATGAGAACACATGCACAACCTCAGCCTCAGGCTCAGCTTGACAACTTGACTTTGAAGACAATTTCAAATTATCAGGTTGGGGTTCTGATTTCCTCTCTAAGTGTATTTGTACTCATTACAAACATACTCGATCGAAACAAAATCAAGAATCGAACGCATTAAAGAAAGGCACAAAAATGCTGGAAAGAATTTACTCTAAAATTTATTCTGCCACAGGCTACGAATTCGGCAACGTTAACGGAATAAACCGCATGTTAAGGTGCCGAATTTTAAGTGGTGGCAGAATACTAAATTCATCCCAAAATGCCCAAGAAACATCAAAATGTTGCCGAATTCTGCACCTTTTGCGAAATTCGCACCGGGAGAGAAATCACTTCATTTTTGCTATCAAAAACACACAATTACAGTTTTAAAGGCACCATTAGCAAGAGAAAAACCTCCCCATCACTGCTGAATAGAATGTTTTAATTAAATTTTAAATACAACTGTACAATTTTACTCGCTAAAATTTAGAATTTCCTCATACAAACCGTGAAACTAGACTAAATCCAGCCTGTCATTTTTAAGACTTAAGCCCGTCGTATAAATGCAGAGGGCGCCCATCCATTAATTTCACCGATAAAATAAATGTTCCTGGCAGTAGTGGCCAAGAACTCCTAAATTTTATCGTCGTCATTTGGCCCTGGCAACCACAATTTTAAGCAAGGCTGAGCCATAGCCAGCATTTAGTCGGCAAAATACCACAAGGGCACATCACACCAACTTTGCGCAGCGTGTGGATGAAACCAAATTAAATTAATTAGCCTTTTGCTAATTTGATACATCGAAAAAATTATCAAAATTCATATTTTTGTAATTTGTTACTTGCATCGATGTGCGAACATAACCTGCAAGTGGTTGGCTTGAAATCTGCAGTACTTTTTAACCGATTCTGTTTCTATAAGTGCGTATCAAAATTCTGACCTGTAATAAAAAAAAAAGGCCTTTCTCTGTGAATATCCCAGATTTTAAGCGTGATATTGTTCACCACGATCTATACAGTTTGACCTCAAACACAAACATTATTGATCTTTGTTTATCTCAGTTGTTTAGTGTAGATTTTGAGACGTCATTGCTGCCCCGGGGGGGGGGGGCTCAGTGGAAAAGGGTAGGTACATATGTGCCGCCGATATGGGTCACATTTTCACCCCTTACTATAACAATGGGCCGTTTTTCCACCATGCTACTATATTGATGGGTCATTTTTTGAGGTCATTGCTCCTATATAAATGGGTCAATTTTTCAATTTTTGGTCGCAATTTACTATGAAAATGGGTCAAATTTTCTGATTTTCAGTAAAATCACAATGAAAATGGTTGATTTTTACTATGAAAATGGGCCAATTTTGCTAAGGTTACTATGAAAATGGTGCGAAATTTCAAAGCCAACTATAGAAATGGGTCGAAATTTCGGAACCAACTAGAGAAATGGGTCATATTTGTGAACAATTTGGTCACTATAAACATGGGTCGATTTTTTTACTCGGCGGACGCACACCCGTACCCCATTTTGGGTCGAGTACCCCCCCCCCCCCCCCACCGGGATTGCTGTATGTCTATTTGGGGGAGACGGTATGACAAATTTCCTGAAATATTTCATTTTTTCATTATTTGGTGGTTTGTTTCTACGTTAAAGCGGTTATGGAATTGTACACAATTATCCCTGATTTAAAGTTGAAAAAAAATACACTTCCACATTTTTCGCTTCTCTCGCACTATCGCTGCTATCCCTTTAAATGATGAAATGTCCACACTTTGGACAACATCACTTGGTAAAGTATTCCAGTCGACAATAGTTGAGGCCAAAAACAGGGTTCGGAAACTTCCGGAAGAAACCTATTTCCGGAAGAATGGAAGAAACGGGAAAAAAAGGGTTTCTTCCAGTTTCTTCCAGAAGAAACTGGAAGAAAGGACATCGCCGGATAAGAAGAAAAGGAGGCCCTCTATAATCATTACAAAACGTGTCTGGGTATTTTACACAATTTCTTTCGCCGGAAGCCTGTAACATTACTCCAGTCAAAGCGAGCGATTAGCATGCGCAAACGGACTTGACCAAAGATCAACTGTTACGAATGCTCATGAGCAGAATTCGCTCGCTGCGATCCGTACTGCGACTGGAAGTAGATTCATGGGGTAAAATGTTTACAAAATTGGGTCGCACATGTATGACCTTCACCTGTCTCATGTCATTCTGGTTTGGACTTAGTCTGTAGAAGTAAAATTATCGTCCTCTGAAAGTGCATCAAAAAAATAGATCTTTAAGTTTATATTTTCTTTGGAAACTATTAAAAACATTTAAGGGTTGTCTACAGATGTCTTACAGCCCAAAGTAAGTAACTTTGCATAAACATGGACTCATTTGAGATCGTTAAGTGAGCAAATTGTTTCTACACCGGTCCCGAGTTCATTTTTGCAGACTTGGAAGGGGGGGGCCCAGTTAAAATTGTACAGGTTGACAACAAGATAACGGCCAGTCCAAGCATGCTTAGCAGGACTGGGGCCATCCAAGTATTCTCTTCACAATCCTCCCTGGAGCTTTAAGTTACCCCTGGTATGTTACTTTTCCTCCTTTTTTTCACGCTTGAATGTAAAGACGAAAGGTTATGACTAAGCAGATCTACGCTTAAAGCAGTCACCGGTGTGTGTGTACCATAGAGTTACACCTAAAGGGTGTAAATAGTACGGGTCCAAGGGATTGGACAAAAGACTGTACTGAAGGATCAAATGTTTCTCGATTGATTAAATCCAGCCTAGACTTAATGGGACGATTTCAGTATTCTGCCACCACATCCTTCACATGCAATTTGATTTGTAAGGCTGCACAAATCATAGGGTGGTGGCAGAATACTAAAAATTATTTGACTCAGTTACCAAATCAGACTTTATCAAATATGAGCAACACATGCACAACATTCAGCAGCAGGCTCAGCCTTGACAACTTGACTTTGAAGACAAATTCAAATTATCAGTTTGGGGTATGATTTCATCTCTAACGTATTGTACTAATTTACAAAACACATAATCGATCGAAACAAAATCAAGATCGAACGATTTAAAGAAAGGCACAAAAAATGCGGGAAAGAATTTACTCTAAATAGGTCGTACACCCAAATGGCGATTTCCATTTGCCGTATATGTTTGTGTGTGAATGATGGCCCTCAAAAACTTACCGTTTTCTCCTTTGCTAGTCGCTAAAACCTGTCATTAATTTCTGCAAGAAAGATATTAATCTTTCAAAATACATCTATGAAAGTATGGTGAAACAGGCTTTCTACGTTTTAAATGGATGTGAAATCAGTGTACGTACGGAGCAATTTTTCTGCAGACGATGTTGACGTCGCATGTTTCGCAAGGATGCTTCCGGTTGCGAATGGAATTTTGGGCTCTAATCTGTAACCCTGACCACCTCATCGATTTTGGTATGACTGTGAAAAAACCTGCCCTTTCCAATGATAACAAGCTTCCCATGCTTTGATGTATACTATTTGAGTTAAGTTGAAGGTTTATTTGGTAACCAAAAGTGTCGATGTTCTTGGTTTTTGAGTCAATAAGTAAGAATTACATACAGAACCCATTACACTAATTTTACGGTAGAAAAAAAAAATTTTTAAATGTTGATAGATAAATAGACATTTCTACATAAGTTTGGCCAAGTTCATTGCATCTGTGATTGACGGTAAGATGCGGTTTGGATTTTTATGAACAATGATGCATGCTGTCTGTGGTGCCGTACGGGCAAATGCTTGCATGCGGATCACTGGCATCACGTACGATATGTCGTATAGTTTATCCATCCATCCGTCATGACATTTGTGATTATTGTGTACTTCGGAAAGTAATAAATTATAAAGTTCCAATTAGATTTTTCCCTTTTTAATTAAAGGACCGACTCAGAGATTTTCCTGAGGAGGGCGCTCAATCCAAAAAAAAAATGTGTTTTTTGCATGTACATAATGCTTGTCAATACTAATCCACTGTGTGACAATGCTTAAAGCTTAAAATCGATGTCCTTATATAGAAAATCACAACTTGTGTTTTAAAATTCCGGATCGGAAAATGTGGTTATACACAGTATCTTGTGGGACGTAATACTACACATAATGTTTACGCATCAAAACGCAAAAATCCGATTCATCTCAAATTTTCGGAATTGTGTATGCATTTTAGGTTACTATCTTTAGTTATAGTTGACTATTACACACAAAAAATAATATTTCGAAATTATGAGTCAGACTTTTAATAGGGAGGATCACCAAACAAAACCTCAACAAGTACTTGCTGGCATAGTCTTGGTTTGGGGGAGCAGTGCAGCATCCACTATTCACAAGCATTTCTTTTTCAATTTGCTGCTGAGCGATATTGTGTTAAAATCTCATATTTTCTTTCATATTATTTATTCCACCATAAAACATTAACCTCATGGAAAATGAAAGTCTGTACATTCACTTTTATTATCAGCATCAGATTACCTTCAGATATATGTGTGAAGTTAATGTAACAGTGGGACGGGTACGAAAGGTTGTACAGGACAAGAAAACACGACCTGCAAGTACAAAAAGGCATAACTCCCTCAATTTCTTTTATTGAGCTGATTTTTTGCTACCAGTCTTCTTTTTAATGGCCATCATGTGATACCAAATTTGTAAGGGTTAAAAAAAAAAATCAAAATTTGGGTCGGGCACTACCTACTCTAAAAATTTATTTGCCACAGGCTACGAATCGGCAACGTTAACGGAATAAACCGCATGTTAAGGTGCCGAATTTAAGTGGTGGCAGAATACTAAATTCATCCCAAAATGCCAAGAAACTCAAACTGTGCCGAATTCTGCCACCTTTTGCGAATTCGCACCGGGAGAGAAATCACTTCATTTTTGCTATCCAAAAACACAAAATTACAGTTTTAAAGGGCACATAGCAGAGAAAACTTCCATTACTGCTGAATAGAATGTTTTATTAAATTTTAAATACAAACTGTACAATTTGAACGCTACATTTAGAATTCTAATACCAACCGTGAAACTAGACTAAATCCAGCCTGTCATTTTAAGACTTAAGGCCCGTCGGATAAAATGCAAGAGGGCGCCCATTCCATAGTTCACCGATAAAATAAATGTTCCTGGCAGTACGTGGCCAAGAACTCCTAAATTGTATCGTAGTCATTTGGCCCTGGGCAACCACAATTTTAAGCAAGGACTCATCTGAGCCCCATAGCCGCATTAGTCGGCAAAATACCAACAAGGGCACTCACACCAACTTTGCGCAGCGTTGTGGGGAAACCAAAATTAAAATTAATTAATTTTTTATCTTTTTTGTTTTTTAGTTAAAAATTATCAAAACTTCATTATTTTTGTAATTTGTTACTTGCATCGATGTGCGAAACATAACCGGCAAGTGGTTGGCTTGAAATCTGCCAGTACTTTTTAACCGATTCTGTTTCTATAAGTGCGTATCAAATCTGACCTGAATAAAAAAAAAAGGGCCTTTCTCTGTGAATATCCCCGATTTAAGCGGATTTGTTCACAACGATATATTTACAGTTTGACCTCAAACCACACATTATTGATCTTGTTATCTCGTGTTTAGTGTAGAGTTTGAGACGTCATAGCTTGTCCCGGGGGGGGGGGGGGACTCAGTGAAAGGGTGGGTACATATGTGCCGCCGATATGGGTCACATTTTCACCCCTTACTATAAACAATGGGCCGTTTTTCCCACCATGCTACTATGTTGATGGGTCATTTTTTGAGGGTCATGCACTATATAAATGGGTCAATTTTTCAATTTTTGGTCGCAATTTACTATGAAAATGGGTCAAATTTTTGCTTTTCAGTAAAATCACAATGAAAAATGGTTGATTTTCATTATGAAAATGGGGCAATTTTGACTAAGGTAACGATGAAATGGTGCCGAAATTTCAAAGCCAATCTATAGAAATGGGTCGAAATTCGGAACCAACTAGAGAAATGGGTCATATTTGTGAACAATTGGGTCACATAAACATGGGTCGATTTTTTTACTACGGGCGGACGCACACCCGTACCCAATTGAGGTCCGCAGTAAAGTACCCCCCCCACCCCCCCCCACGGATTGTTGTAGGTCTATTTGGGGGAGACGTATGACAAAATTCCTTGAAATATTTCATTTTTTTCACTATTTGGTGGTTTGTTTCTACGTTTAAAGCAGTTAGGGAATTGTACATCCAATATTCCCTGATTTAAGTGAAAAAAATACACCTTCCCACATTTTTTTCGCTTCGTCTCGCAATATAGCGCTAGCCTTTTTTAAATGTATGGACAAGTCCACACTTTGAACAAATACTTGGTATTAACGTATTCCAGTCGAACAATAGTTGATTGAGGCCAAAAACAGGGTTCGGAAATTCCGGAAGAACCTCATTCGGAAAGAAAGAATGGAGAAACGGGAAAAAAAGGTTTCGTCCAGAAGAAACTGGAAGAAAAGGGAACATAGCCGGATAAGAAGAGAAGGAGGGCCATCTATAATCATACATAGTTATATTTACCATCATTTGAGTGGTGTATGGCAACACTTTATACCTAAAGCAAAAGAGTGAATTTCCCTCTTTTAGAGTGACGACAGGGCCCACTCCAAAAAGAGTGAAATGTTATAACCTTTATAAGAATACTTTTTGGGTCAAATTTTATCTTGATAATTGACAAAAATGATTATAATTTTACATTTGATAAATTATCAAGAGTAAGAAATTGACCAAAACAGTATTCTTGAAGGTGTGTGAATTTTCACTCTTTTCAGAGTGCGGCCTGTAGTCACTCTAAAAAGGAGTGAAATTCACTCTTTTGCATTTATTTAGAGAGTATCAGTACGGACAGGTGTTTTTTATCCCAAAATACACGTGTATCAAGAAAAACATGAGGGAAAAGTCTGAGAACACTTCAGGGAATGCTCTCGGAACAAAAAAAGCAAAGCTTAAGCATGCCCCCCATTGTCACATGGCCATTTGATTATTTTCTATGAAGAAACAGAAGATGTTGCATAGCTGCCCTTTGTCATGGAGCTTGTCAGTGACGCACCTTATAGAAGCTTTTGTCATTCATAAGCTACAAAGAGGGTACATGAGGCAGCCCTTTATACAATACCCAAATACTATATAGCTATCCCCCTCGTCTTACCAAGATTTTTTTGTAACACGGTTAACAAGGGGGGGTGCGTTACCACCCCCTCGAGAATTTGTTATAAAGCCGATGCTGATGATTTTGATACCAAAGGATAGCTATGAGTCCTCCTCTTTCCAGTGAGTGATACCAAAATAAGTACCAACATACCTCATATGCGCCACAATGATGTCATAAAGTTCCGCGAGTCGGCCAAAATTGGCATTTACCGCAGAAAATAGGCGAAAATCAATTTTGCCGGCTAAAATCGCAGGAATATCGATTTCATGCTGGTTTTCAGCTATAAATGATGGATTGGCTAGTTTTACATAAACATAGAGTTTTTAGAGCCATTACGTGCATTCATATTTTCAAAAATGCCACCATAAAATATCATGGGTGGCAACCACCCCCCCCCTACCCTTCGACTTTGACGGCATACCCTACCCCGGTTGAAGGTGCTACCTCACATTTTTTTCGATAAAATGACCGCAAACAGGATGAAGAAACGATTACCTAGAAGCTTTTACGAAAGTTTTCGCATTTTAGCGCACTGGAGCGAAGTTCACTAGGGGGGTGCGTAAACCCCCACCCACCACCCCACCCCTTGGTAAGAGGGGGTTAAAAACTGCTAAGATTTGATTATATAACCGTCTCACAACAAGCCAAGACTCTGAATACAAACACAAAATGGCCCAAGACCGCAGATATTTATATCCAGAGCAAGTTACACAAATGAGCTAATAAAATACAGTCCCATGGTGCGCAGTTCAATAGCTTCATTCACCATTGTATGAGCAAATAATGCCCCTGTATTTAGTATGATTTTGATAACCAGGACGTGCAGGTCGCGTGTGTTTGTGTCATCCTAAGGCTCTACGAACACGGAGCCCTTGAGAGATTAGCATGCCTTACCATACTAGCGATATGGTTTTGGTTTGTATGTAAAAGTTCGTTGTTGTTTTTGGCATTCCCAGTTAGTGTTCCGGCCCAGAAAACAAAAATGTAAAATTGAGGTCTTTCCACCCAAGAACAAGAACGCCACTCACATATATGGTGCTAAATAATATAGCGCACATCCTTGAAAAAACCGCGGGGCATTGTGGTTTTGGGTGGAATGGAACGGCTTCAACATGAATTTAATTGGCCATTGGAAAGCCTGTATTATAAATACACTTAAAACCGACTTTTGGAGAATTTATGTAAAGTGGGATTTTTTGAAAACCAGCAAAAGGTAAAAATTTGAGATGTCGTTATTATGCAAAAAACTTTCAAGGTCACCGCTTCTCATGAAAGTATAGAGGGCTCTCATTCATTCCTTATCCGGCGATTTACTTGGAAGAAACTGCGAAGAAATAAAGAAAGTATTATGAAAACAAACTACATTACACCATATTCATTTGCTTTGCAATTCAAATCATCAAAGCTACTTTAGTTATTTTAGCGACATTTATTTTTTCAAAATTCATTTTACAAGTTTATAGCACGTTAGTATACCTTGCAAAAGTTATAGTAAATTTATCACAATTTTGTTTTGTCTTGCAAATTCAAACTATGATAAGTGTAAACCATTTCCAATCTTTCAATGTGCACATTTTAATATCACAGGCTCTAATTGTTAGATGCAAACAATGAAAAAGCTTTTCAAAAATCAGTATGGCCAATTATGTTAATTTTAGAACACAAATCATAAAAGAGCACCATTATTGTTCTTTTGTTTTACATGTTGTGTATAATATCTGACGTTGTATATTACTTGGTGAGAACCCTGGGTTTTATAACATTATTAGAGAAATTGAGATGTTCAAGTCTTTTTAAAGAGTCTCTGGCAACATGATGAATGTTTGGCCTCGCTTGGGTGGAAAAGTAATTTGTATTATAATTTAGGCTTGTGAATCAGTGAGACAATCGGCTGGCTTCCTCACACGTTGACCACGCTTTTTTTTTTTGGGATTCGACATCGTAATTTGAAGAGCAGGGATGGGGAATTAGATCAAGCACTACATCAACTGGACAGCATATTTTTTTGTTATAAGGCTCTTCCTGCTTTATAATTCATGCAAAACATACCCTCTCAAAAGCCCAATAGCTTTTCCAAAGAAAAATGTACCGACTAAACACAATTCCTGCTGGTACGCCTATGCCTCCGGAATGGATCTTTTCCACGATTGGATGGAAAACAAACATGCCCCCCACCCCGGTGGCGCACGGCATGTTAAGGAATATGCAATTCGGCCGCCATGCATGAGGTCATGGCACGTGAAGTGAAGATGGGTAATTGACGGACTACGCAAGGATTGATACCATTTAATTTGATCCCTTTTATTTGATACAATACGTACCAGCTGGAACGACTAGTACGGTATCTAGACCTCTTCTGGATTTTGAGGATTTTATGTGAGAACAAAATAGAATACGAAGTGCTGAACACAGGGTCCCGGTACCCTATAGGGATTAAAAGTGGAAAAAACAGGAAACATAAAACCTGTGAGAATTCGGGGTTTGTACGATTTGCAAATTTTACGAAATAAAAATGCGAACTACAGTAAAGACAGGACACTGGTTCCTTCAGTGATTCCTTCTGTTTCAGTGATCGCTTTCCGTTTCAGTGATCGCTTCCAGTTCAGTGAATCGCTCCCGTTCACTCAGCTATCGGGGGCCCGCGAAACGCGCGGCCTCCCGCTAGTAAATAAACCAAAAGTGTGGTCATTAGAATAAATTTTTTAAATGACTTTTTTGTTTCTTCGCTTTCAGTTCGTGGGAAGAACTGGTGGAAAAAAACAAAACCGCGGAAAAACACGGTTTTGTTTCCACCGTGGAAAAGAAACTGGCTAAACCCTACCCTACCAAAAAAGGATGTTTTGATATGTTGCAGTTTTTACAGTTGTACAGCTAATTTGGTGGAATTCTGTTGATGCCCCCTGGTGATTCCCGTTGAGTGTTGAATATACGATTATATACAGCCTGTCGAAAAAAAAATGTTGCAAGTTGGTAAAAGCGTAGCCCTCTTTGACAATTAGAAAATCCTGATTTGACAGGATTCTTATGTCACCGTCAAGGGCACATCCTTAGCTTCAAATACCGTTTGTTTTGTTCAATTTACTTTTTTTAATCTCGAGATAATTTTGTTAACAGTAAGGCTAAAATTCACAATTGTGAAACTTTTACTAACGAAAATGCATTTTTCCAATATTCAACCTATTTATCTTTATCTTTGGCATCGATCGCAAAATAATTGGTTTTACAAAAAGCCAGGAATGTCCAATGTCATGCACGATCTGGGCGCTTAGACTACCCTTGCCAGGGAAACCAGGAATCACACCTGATCCTGAAGGACTATTGGTTAGTGCATGGACAGCTGAGTCAACCTCAGTAATCCAAACCAAGATTTGTCAGTGACTGTGTTGAGAGGATGGCCAAAAGAATGCTCATCTGACAAGATCTGAATGTTTATACGATTGTTGTATAATGTTAAGATCCCGATTCACTTGTGCCACTGCCACTACAGTGTCGTCACTATATCATATAGAGGAAACTTCGTGATTGCCCCTGGAATCCTCTCTTATGAAGTCGCCTTGCGCGAGCTATGTGTGGTGGCCAAACAAAGATGAAAACACTTAGAAAACTAAGTCAACGCAATGTCTTTCTTCTGCAAGATCAACACAAAAGCGCCCCACTTGCACCATTACACTAGGTCTAGGTTGCACGTTGACTATGCTCGACCTTTAATGGGTAGTATTTACTTTGGGTAATTGTTCTCACAACAAATGGATAGAGGTTTACCCAATGCGATCTTAGAAACTGTACCATTGCAAAATATATACGATTGAAAAGCTTCGCTGTGCATTTGCATCCACGGACTGTCGATCATTATTGTGTCCGACAATGGACAAGTTTTCACAACTAATTTGGCATAATTAAATAATACCCTTAGTATTTCAATGAATGGCTGTTGTCATTCGGCTGTTGACTTGTTACAAAACATCAAGCGAATGACGAACCAACATCTGAAACATCAAAAGAAACTAACAGATTTACAGAGTATTGTCTATCTCCCCCCTAAGTCGCTGTCCAACTGGAAGTGCGACTGGGCTAGTGTTTGATATAGTTTATTTCACAAGTAGTCCTTATCCACTCAGAGTTCTTTTGAACGCGTGGAATCGTCCGCAGTGTTTGAGTGTTTCTATTGGTGATCGCCGGTGGTTGCCTGTTTCATGCGAGGTCCCCTAGCACGTGGTGAGAGGGAGTTTTGGGCTGCGGGGTGGTTCCGTTTGTGTTTCTGAAGTGGCGGTGTAGGCCTGCCTGCCGCGAGGCCCTCATTAGCTGATGAGTGGCCTGGGATGAATCGGTTGTATCACGGTTCTCTGTTGTGGTCTTTTGGCGAATAGATTGTCGCGTGCTCCCTCCAACGGGAATTGCGGAAGGACGGGGGTGAATCTACGCCATGTAATCGCCTTAATTGATCTGGCGAGGTTCGGTTGATGCACAGGCCCGTATTTTCCGCAGGAACTTTCTATTTCTCAATGTTAGGCGGCCTTAAACCATCAACGCGTACGAGGTACTGTCATATTTGTTGTACTTCTAATCACACGACCTGTCTTGTCCCATTTCCGCGGATACAATCCAATTTTTGATTCCTTGGATACGTACCATGTCACCTACTTGAGTGGTGGGAGCTTGCGAGTGTGTTCAGACCATCGCTATGCTTGGAGCAGATGCGAATTGTCGTAACGCTTCCTCTGCAGTAAGCGGGTCCCGCGCCATGT